>JAKCPI010018992.1:0-14244 GCA_023213315.1 Euborellia annulipes | reverse complement strand
GGCGAAAGTAGAGGAATATATATATAAATATACATCATTTAAGATATTTGCGAGATGAGTTTCTATTATTTGTGTGGATATAATGGTATTTGTCAAATTTATAGAATTTTATTTAGGCTATATGCATCATATTTATATAGGTCTACATATATAGTGAACCCAAGCGTTTTCTCATGTGATTATTTTAGTGTTTTATTATTTAAATATGTAATTTTTTTAATCGAAATTTTTGAAATTTGGAAAATTTTGATTAAAATAGGCCTATATCATATTTAAATAAAAAAAAAAAAAACACTAAAATAATCACATGAGAAAACGCATGGCATTCAATTTACAAAATATAGAATGCCTCAGGTTAATATAATTATATATAGTAGACCTTCTGATAAGAAACAGTTTAATATATATATAAAAGATTCAAAATTAAAGTACCACCAGTATTTATTAGAAATTCAATGACCTCTCTATTGGTCAATGACCGAGATATAAAGTCGAAAAAAGTTTTTGTTTTCACATATTTAAATATTTTTAATACTTAGAAAAGTAAATAAATAAGGCTAAGTTTTTGGCAAGAAAAAAGAAATTTATTGTTTTAAATCCAAACGCTTTAATAGCTATTCTTCATCATGGGGTCGAAATGAACATTTAGCCTAATATTTATTTATTTTCTCTGCATACGTCCATATGGAATACCAGAATACCTTAATTTTTTAAAGTATTTTATAATGTTATTAACAATCTTTTAGCTCAAAGAAGGCTAATGATGGCGTTATATAATTTAAATGGAAACATTTCTACCAGAATGAATTCTTAACTCTTCTTCTTTCATTGAGATATACGAACTAGTACAGCCATATACATACAGTAAAATAGCTATTCACAATTGTTAGTTAGTTCAGAATAATATATAAAATAAGAGCTGTAATAAAATAGTAAGTTTACAATTTGAGGTCACTAAATTCATGAAGTCCGGGATCAGTGGCGTAGCGAGCTTAACTTGCGCCCGGGGCACAATACCTTTTTAGCGCCCCCCCCCCCCCCCATTCGAAAACCATATAATATTATTTGTAAAATATACAAAATTATTATATTACACTGGCACTAAATTTAAAACGCCCCTTTGTGAGTAGCGCCCGGGGCATGATGCCTCCCCCCTGCTACGCCACTGGCTGAAGTTATTTTATTTGAGAAAGAAAAACGGTTAAGTCTTTCAACAATTTTTTATTAGTTTACAAAGCAATATAATATTTCCAAATATTTCAGAGACGTATCGGCACCCCTTCTACAGTGAATTTCGAAATATTTGGAAATAATGCCTTTTTTTTTTTTATTATTTCCTTGTAAAAAACTATTAAAAAAAATGCTGAAAATTTACCGTTTTTCTTTCTAAAATGTTAAAACCAATATTTCCTAGTTAAATATTTATTCTGGGCCAAATTACCTTAAAATTTACTTTTACTTTAGAAAATATATAGAGCTACAAATTTTGTTTTTCAGTATTATAATATTAAAATCTGTGAAATCTTGTATTTAATTTAGAAAACAAATGTTTTTATTAATATAATCAATCAATGGAATATAATTATTAATATATTTTTTATTATTCATACGTTTTAATTTTATTTTTTAATAAATTTATTTGTATAAAAATATGTTTTTGTAACAAGAGTGAACAGGAGAATAGAATAGTAAAGGAGTGTGTTGGCGCCAAAAAAAAAATAACCTCCTCTCTGCTTTTGATCCTCCGGGTAGTATTAATCATTGGAAATTAATCATATAAATTAAGCAGGTATATCAATCTACAGGCTGTATAGAAAGAAAATCTTTATAATTGAATAAAAAATGATTTAGCTGCGACGTTCCCGTGGAGACTCTTCAAAAATTCATACTTATAATTCTAAGAGTCCCCACAGGGTCGCAGCACAAATCAGCCTGTATGATTAACTGATATCCTCTCATACATATATATATGATAAATAGAAAGAAAATCTTTATAATTGAATAAAATATCTGATTTGTGCTGCACTCTTGTGGAAACTTTAAAAATTATACTTATAATTCGAAGAGTCTCCACAGGGTCGCAGCACTAATCAGCCTGAGATTGATATCCTCTTAATTTATATGATTAATTACCAAAGAATACCCGGAGATTAAAAACAGAAAGGAGGTTATTTTTTTTTTGCGCCAACACACTCCTTTACTATTCTATTCTCCTGTTCACTCCTGTTACAAAGACCATATTTTTAATACAAATTTATTAAAAATAAAAAAAGTATGAAGAATATTGATTAGATAATTAATAATCATTATATAAATATTAACAATTAATTAATTAAATTTGTTATATATAGTCTTATAGTCAAAATACATTAAAAATATTATATTTTCTAAAGAAAAATTAAGTTTCAAGGAATTGAAAATCTGAAACTAAATAGGCCCTTCTATATCAAGGGCGGAACAAGGGGGAGGGGGGGGGGTTAAAAGAGGTAATTACCTCTCCCTCCCCCGAGATTTGAGAAAAATATTTTTTTTTTGGGAATTAAATTTTATTTTGAATATAAAATTTTAAAAATTAATATTTGTATATATATATATAATTCTGTGGCTGGCGCCTGCTTTGCCACGCCCTTGTTACGGCCCTGCTCGGGTTTTCCGGTAACTACTACTCTTGTCTCCTTCTCTGGTAGACCATGTCTTTTCTAGATTTTTTTTGATCGCAATGATAATTAATAACCCAGGTCAACAAGATTTTTTTTTTTTTGTTTCTGTTGTAATGTTGGAATTCTGATTCTAGACACCGGACAACGCTTAAATTTCCATTTTTTGCTTTTAAAGTTTGCTTTTGTTTAATACGAAACAGCCCACACAAGCATTTTTTTTAAGGTTTTTTTTCGGCATCTAAAGGCCATTTAGACCCCATCCCTATTTTTTTCAAATTGTAGTCAAATCAAATGAAATAAATTTTTCTCGCCTGGGACGGGAGGCGAACCCGAGACCCCGGCGCGAGTAGCTAGTGTCTTCTCTCTGAGCTACGGGTCAAGGGCCATACAAACATTAAAATAAATACAAAAAAAATATTCATTTTTAAACTTGATTTCTTGTTATTTTACATTTATACGTTAATGTTTATCCCAAATCTTAAATTAAAAAAGACTCTAAAAGATGTTCAGCAAAAACAATCCAAATTGTAATTTAAAATAAAATTATAAAAATAAAAAAAAAATATAAAAATCAGTGATTTTTTTTTTTTTTTTCAAAAATTCGAAGAATTGCTCTAGTTTCTACAAAAGCAAACTTTGATCAAAAAAAAAATTATTTTTCCCTTTAGCGTAGGAGAAACGAAAATTTCATATGCAGAAGCTAGACCCAAAAATCGTGTTGACCATCATTAATACAATAAAGGATTTTCAGGCAATAGATCGCGACTCACTATTAAAGCGCTCAAACCCCGGGGTTTGGAGAGCGAAAAAACGGAAATATTTCGTACAAGAAGTGTCCTTGGTCTGAGAAATTTGTCCCCAAATGTACAATAATAATGATTTTTTCTAAGAGTGTAAAAAAACTCAAGCCAGTAAAGTTTTTTTACAAGATTACATAGAAAACAAAAAATAAAATTTAAAAGAGAATCTTATATTGGCAATTAAAAAATGTTTATAACAGAATATATTTTATAAATATGTAATTAATATTTATTAACTTCATGATCTGAGTGAAAACTGAAAAAGCCTCAGATATCAGAGCTAAATATTAATTAATTTTAAAACATTTTTCGTTGACCAATATAGGATAGTTGAAGGATAAATGATAAGACTGGAGGTATTTTCAGGCCAAATTTATTCCACTAACGTCGACTATATAGTGGAATAAATTTGGCCTGAAATTTATGAAATGTATCGTTCAACTATCTATACCAAGCTTTCCCAATCATCATTTGTCAATATAGGATATATAGTGTATATGGGTCGTTTTGATAACTTACCTACCCCAACATTAAAATAGCCTCCCTATGGGGAAATACATGGTGTGTGTCCTTCAGCTATTATAATGCTGAATCAGCATTAAAATAGCTGAAGGACAAACACAATGTATTTCCCCATAGGGAGGCTATTTTAATGTTGGGGTAGGTAAGTTATCAAAACGACCCATATATATTTTGGTTTTTATATAAATATGATCATAGAAACATTAACATGTCTTATTTACATATGACCAGCTCATGATTCTTTGTAGTTAATCATTTTTGGGGACTATAATGAGAAAACTTTTCATTATAAGAGAGAGAAAACAAAAATATCAAGATCTATTGGTTTGTAATTTTAAAATTTCCCTAAATGAGATAATGTATTCAATAAAAACCCTAAACTTCTCTCCGCATTTTTATGTTTAGTTTTGGCAAACCAACTATTAGAATATTTTAAAAAAATTATAATATATATATTTGTATATATGTACAAATCTGTTACAAAAACCTATTCTTAAATATATTTCACAATTATTAAAAAAAATGTATAAATATGTATAATAATTAGTTATTTATAAAATATTTTATATTAGTAAGAATAGGCACGTATCAAGTAAGAGCAAAAATAAGAAAGATGGAAGATATATGAAGAAATTAAAAAAAAAAGAATCACGAAAAAGATATGAGCGGTTCAAAGCACAAGCGGACCAAGTCCAAATGTAAACAATTTTCTTATTTTTCCCTTTTTGGATAAAAAATTATTTTTCGGTGTAATAATGAACCATGTCCGAATATCAATACTAATCCTCCAGAGTGCAGCAGTTCCTTAAAGCAAAAAATCTAAAAATTCAAAAATCTGAATATAAAATTTAAAATGTGAACTTAGATAAAGTATAATTTAAGTTCTTAATGCTTGCTGAGATGTAAAATAAATAAATATTGTATACTTTAAGAGGCTTTAACTTTGATTCATTTTTTCTCTAAAAAAGTGGACTTCACTTTTACTCTGAACCCCGCATATATTGTTTTTAAAATGAGAAGAATGTGCGTAGAGTGTGTTTTTTGAGCAATATGCACATGAACCTAAAAATTGTCCATTGAATAGTAATACGAATTGAAGATATAATGAGGCTATCTTCAAATGAAAAATAAATTATTGTTTGTAAATGGCCTTAAGGAAAATCAATTTATTCTAAGGACCGTCCGCCAAAAATAAATAATCTTCCGTATTATCCGTTTATTTGTAGATATTTCGATCCCAGTGAGATGGAATCATCCTCAGATGTTTTGTAAATCGTCAATTTCTTCTATTCAATATGACAAAATAGATGAGCATTCCATGAATGCAATTTTTATAATCAATAAAAATATAGTAACAATTGAATTCGTGGAAAGCTCAGCATATTGAATGGGGAAATTGACGACTTACAAAATATCTGAGGATGATTCCATCTCACTGGGATCGAAATATCTACAAATAAACGGATAATACGCAATTTTATTTATTTTTAGCCGACGGTCCTTAAAATAAAATTGAAAAATAAATACACTACCCCGCAAAAAAAGTGGCGCACTTCGTTTTGTTTTTAAGAAGACCTGTTCTAATCTATTCTAATGATACTGTAATTTATTAAACATTTAATATGAGAATGAACCTATACATTTCTAAATAACTTTAGCACAAATTCAAAACATTTTAAATTATACAATTTAAATAAAACAAAGAAAAATATGTGTATTTTCAATTTTTGAGACAAATCAACTTAATCTCGATATGTTTTGTTGGATATAAATTAAAAATTTTGTTTTTATAAGAATTTCTAATAAATAGAACAGAGAAAAACTGAAATGGAAAGATTATTTTAAAATATTAAAAATTTGGCGTTAATAAAAAAATTTCAACATTATTGTCTTTGTTTTGATTAAATTATAATTATTTATTAAAATGATATGGATTTGTGTTAAATTTACTTAGAAATGTATAAGATACTTCATATTAAATGTTTAATAAATTTCAGTATCATTAAGGTAGTGTAAAATAGGTCTTTTTAAGAAGAAACAAAGTGCGCCACTTTTTTTGTGGGGCAGTGTAAATCATTTTTTTATAATTACTCTGAAACTTATGCTTGCCATTACTAGATACGAGCTTATTTTATACAAAAAAAAAAAGGCTTAATTTCAAAATATGGCCTTTGGCGAGATTAGGTTCCAAAGTTATTCTGATTTTTTATATTGAGCGACTTGAAAATATCTGAAGCACGAAATCTTCATTATTTATAGTATTTTTTTTATCACAATTGTCACTCATTGCACTTTCAATCATATATAAATTAGTGTACATTCAGTCTATTTCGCACACTTATTTTAACCACAGGTATATTATAAAAAAATGTAATCATCACATTTTAGTTACGAAATAAACTTAATTGTTAACAGTATATTAAGAAGCTAAGGATAGCTATGTTCTTTGCCGTTGCTCTGTACAAATGCTCGGTGTTTGAGACCGCCGTTGGAGACTGTACTCGTGTAGCCACTCGGTAGTGATTGTTCAACTTGAGCGTAAACTTGTTTTTTGGTCGTCTCATCTTTTGACGCAGATGCCAACGCTTCTTTCTTCGCCTGGAAAATCCGTAAAAATATTTATAAAGCTTTTTTGAAATCTTATTTTTATATTAATAAATTTAAAAAAATGGTTATAATAATTATTTCAATTAATAAATACAAAGGAAAAGTATAATTGAGAAAAAAGAAAAAAACAAATGTTTTAATTATCATTTTCACTATTAATTTCTATGAATATTTATTTACCAAGAAGCTAACGGGGTCAAGACTCTGAGTGTCGGTGTTTAATTAACTTTTTGAAGATTCATTTTTTTTTAAATACAAGTAGGCAGAGAGAAAAAAATCCTTGAGAATAATTTTTGTTCTTTATAATTTGTTGCTAAAACCAGTTTATGTTCGATCACAACAATTTAAATACGGTAATATATAATTTTGTCAATTATTTATTTTAATAAACTTGTTTCATCGTGAGAGATGTTTGTAAACATGGTATTTCTTGTTTAATTCATGATTGGAAGTCTTTAGAAAAAATTAAAATTCAATTTCGAAAAGTAGATAAAACCGGCTAATACGCATTATCTATCTCTGGTATGTAAGAAGCCAGAGAAGAATACCAGTGTCTTAATATAAACGCAATCAATTTTATAAAATATTTATTAAAATCACTTTCCATTGCTTGATCCGGAAATTTAACAGGCTTACAACCGGTTCAACAGATCTGAGTAACGGTTTGCCTATTTACAGGCGAAAGTGAACTCGTGATGTTATTTGAAATGAAAAATGAATTTTTTTAAAAATTTTTTGTTTAGTAGAGGGAATAAAGAGATACCATAATTAAAAATCTCCAATCTAGATTTCTTTTTTTTTTTTATTTACGGGATAGCTCCAATCTAGATGATTATTTTGATTTTAATGTAAATACCAGGTAATCTTCATCAAAAGATGGAAAAGTTTCATCTCGAAATGCATGATTATTAGGGTGGGCCAAAAAAACTAATTTTTTTATTTTCAAGTTCTAATAGCGCGGAAAAGTTGCGAATGATATAGCCAAAAAAAAAGGAAAGAAAAATTGTCAAAATCGGCCCTAAAGTTTGACAAAATATGAAAAAAACTTTGCGATTATTTTTTTAATTTTTGAATCACACCATAATAAAGCACAATGTTCTTAAATTCAAAAATAAAAATTCTGTAACTATTACGTTAAAAAAAAATGTATATTAAATATTTTTTTTTTGATAATTTTTTCTTTCTTTTTTTTTGTCTATATTATTCGCAACTTTTTCGCGCTATTAAAACTACGAAATAAAAAAATGAGTTTTTTCTGCCCACCTTAATGATTATATTCACTATAGGGATTAAAAAATAATAAAACATTATTATCTTCCCCTCCTTTCCCCTTAACAAAATCCTGATACAATCACTGATTATATTAATAATAAAAGTGTATTTAAATAAATTTGTTAAAATAATGAATGATTTTTCAAAATAAACACTGACAAGAATTAATATGAAAATAATTTTTTTTTTTTCAAAGAGATAATGAAGGCCAATTAAAAAAACTGCTTGGAAATCTTTCAACCACGAAGCTGAAAAGTAAAGAAATTTTTTATATAATTTATTTTTAATAATGTTTAAAGATAGCATCGAAATTTTATTTATAACAGAAGAATTGATCAGAATAAATATATAAAAGATAGGCCTATATACACTAGCGGTCCCAGGGGGGGCCCAGAGGGGCCCGGGCCCCCCCCCCTTTGGACAGACAAAAATTCAAAAGTTTTATTTAATATTTTAAAACTAAACAAAAAAATTATAAATTTTTCACGTCTCAGGGTATCTAAAAACGCAAATTTCAATGCCTCATTTTCAAAAAATTTTCCATACCCCCTCAAAATTTGTAAAAATTTTAAATTCGTCAAAAATCGATTTTTTTTTTCTCGTTATGGTAAAATTTTAGACGAGAAAAAATACGTTTCTCAAATTTTCAACCCTTAAAAAATTTTTTTGAGCTCATCTTTGGAGAGGTCTCTTAAAACATGAGAAACTAAAATATTGTCATATAGTAGGGGATCCGAAGAGAGGTCGATTTGCACCCAGCTGTTTATTGGATGAAACGTATTTTACATGAAATTTTATATGTTAAATAATATATCTTGAATAGGTTGCCTGAAAAATTCCTGTGCAAACTATAATTAATTACAAATTTAAAAACTAATTTTTTTTTTTCAAAATTACACAATAAAGATAATTTTATCACGAATCCAATGATGTACGGTTGCCTGCGGAAAACCTGTGCTGAATCCCGGTTGCTGCGGTTACTTTACAGATGCACTTTTTCGTTTTTTTTTTTAGATTTTCTCAAAATTCCCTCTTACGATTTTGATTAAAATTCAAAAAACAATTATTTTTTAGACTCTCTTTAAAATAAATGTATATTCTCATTATCGGGTTGAAAACTTTTGAAGAACACTTTAATTTACTCTTGTACTTCATAGGAAAGATAGGAGAAATGGTTGCCATGGTACACAAGTTTCGATTACCTAAGAAGAATCGAAAATTATGTCCTGTGCTTCTCACACCAGATTTGTTTGTGTCGACATATTTTTAATTTCTGACAGTAGGGTACGTTCGAATTCAAGATGTAAAATTTATAAGTATAGGAAAATATTTATATTTTGTTACCATGCCAACCATTTCTTCTCTTTCCTATGAAGTACAAGAGTAAAATGGTCTTCAAAAGATTTCAACCCGAAAATGAGAATATACATTTTAAAGAGAGTCTAAAAAATAATTGTTTTTTGAATTTTAATCAAAATCGTAAGAGGAAATTTTGAGAAAATCTAAAAAAAAACCGAAAAAGTGCATCTGTAAAGTAACCGCAACAACCGGGATTCAGCACAGGTTTTCCGCAGGCAACCGTACATCATTGGATTCGTGATAAAATTATCTCCCAGATACCTTCGTCCCCGCTCACCCTTTATTGAATTATTGAAAAAAAAAATTAGTTTTTAAATATTCTATTCACGATATATTATTTAACATATTAGATTTCATGTAAAATACGTGCAAATCGACCTCTCTTCGGATTTAGACCAACACGAGGTCGAAAAAAAATTAGTCGGATTTTTGCGCCACCCTATTCTTTACCTTCCCTACATCATAAATTTTGGGCCATTGGCTACCAAACCAGGTGAAATAAATATATAAAATAGATCTAAATGGCCTTCGCTGCCAAAAAAAGAGCTTAAATGAATAAAAAAAAAAAAAAATTTGGGCTCCCCCCTTGACAAAATCCTGGGACCGCCACTGCTTAATAAGGTATACAACATCTGGACGGGATCGGATAGTCTCGAAACATTTTTTTTTCCCGGTTGAATCGGAAATCGAATTTTTTTTTTATTTATTTTTCCTTCGTGATCCAGTAAAAGTTTTTATAGATTAGTAGTAATTATTAGGGTCCGACCGAAACAAGATTTTCAGTCCAAACCGAAACTTGTACTTGTAGGCCTATTTCCTATACAAAATTCATATCATTTTACTTTTTTTTTTTTTTTTTTTTTTTTTTAATTTTCCCTAGCAAAAGAAAATTTTTTCGCCCTGCTGAAAATTTTTTTCCCCTCTCGTGGAAATAATTTTACCTTTTTTTGGGAAGGTTAAATCTTTTTCGCTTGACGGAGAAAATTTTTTTTCTCCGCGTGGAAATCATTTGACCTTATTTTTTTTTTGTGTGTGCAAGTCTTTTCAAAGTAAGGTTTCGGCTAGTTTTTGGCCGAAACTGGCCTAAACCGTAACCGAAACGGAATATTCTATCGTTTTCTAGTAATTATATTCCAAACATTTTATTTTATTTATTAGTCTATTATTCTTATACCAAACACTCACAAAAACAATGCGAAAATTTTCAAAAACAAATCATAATAATCTTTAAGATAGCAAATTTGTGAGATGAGTTTGTGTTTATGATTGGGCAAAATTGCTCTCCTTGAACTCAAACCAGGACGCACAACAAAAATGTTTTTTCAAAAATCAAAAACTTTTGCTTGAACTCAACGCACCCTCACGAATCAAAAATGTTTTTAAACAAAACATTTTGATCTAAGTTGTCTCAAATGTGTTTTTTGGTCTTGCTTGATCAGTGTGCTGCTTTGTCTTATATTCTTGTATAATATATATAAAAACAGTTTTAAGCCCTGTTGATCAGAAAACGTTTTTGTTCCTTCAAAGAAATATATGGCTAATTCACAGTCTTTCTGATAATTGATTGAAAAAATTCCATCTTTCTCAAGTAAAGCTCTGCTTAGGAATTTTTAGTTTCTCCGCAACCGCGTTTTTTTGCCTTCGTGACTCAGTTCCGGGCAGTGGGATATTTTGAAAACCCTGCTCTAGAAAATCGTGTATATTTTTATTGTCACAAGTCAAACTATCTTAGTATCGGAGAGTATAGTAAAGTCTCGTCCTATTCTTGACATTATTTTATGAACTAAACAGAATACTGATTTCAACTATAATTTCGTCAATTTTATCATTAATATAAAAATAGTTCTCCTTTTAGTGTGCCCTTTAAGAAGGAAATGGAGTCATATTTTAGTCCATGCATTCCAATATAACTAACTCCTTCCTTCTTAATATTCATTTACTTGACCTATGCAAATGATCCAAATCGGCTTTAGTTTCTCATGATGACAGTCTTCGAATACAATATAATTTATTCATTATAAATTATAATATTATTGATTATCCTGTTACTTAAGAGAGAGGTTTGACTGGAACATGGATTGTGAACCTTCCGTAACTTTGAATATCTTAACTTATGTTAATCTTCATTATCTATTAATCTCTTGGATCCGACCAAGAACACTACTTAGTTATAAATAAAAAATGGAATTATCAAATTTAGAAGGAAACTTAAACAAACTCCAGACCCCAAATCATGGTATTAACAAGGAAAAAATCTGGTGTGACTTGTCGCACAATACACAATCGGTAATCGATAGTTGTGTTCTGTGCTTGTCACACCAGATTTTTTGTGTCGATATATATTTAGTTTCCGTTGATACATATATTAAAATTCAAGATGTAAAATTTATAAGTATGGGAAAATATTTATATTTTGTTACCATGACAACCATTTCTACCATTTTTTCTATGGAGTACAAAAGTAAACTGGCCTTCAAACAATTTTGAAAGGAAAATGAGAATATACATTTTAAAGAGCACTGATTTTTGAATTTAAAACAAAATCGTTAGAGCGAATTTTGAGAAAATAAAAAAAAAAACTACATCAGTAAAGTACTAGTACTTTTTGGCCGATTTTGATTAAAAGCTTATCTTCACGCCCCAGGGGGTGTCTAACTTAAATATAAAATTCCCCCTCGTAGCTCAATCCATTCATGCTTAAAATTGAACACAGTCCGGCACTAGTGGCCTAGCGAAGGGGGGGACAAGCAGTGGCGTCATTTCAACTTTTTCTTGGGGGGGGCAAACATTTTTTTTCTTAAAATTTACTTACAAATAGGTACTCAAATTTGGCCAAAACATATTTAATTTAATTAATTGTTTAATTTTGTACAGTTTGTATACTCGTAGGTGTATTTTGGAGTATTTTATTTAGAATAATATAAAATTTTATAAAAATCAGAGCCCTTGGGGGGGGCAAATGCCCCCCCCCCTGCCCCCCCCCCCCAAATGACGCCACTGGGGACAAGGGGGGTCATCATGCCCCGGGCGCTACTCACAAAGGGGCGCCAAATGGTCCGCAAACTGGATAATTTTGTCTCAAATTTAAAGCCTAGCTTGAGCCTTTGACTTGATTTATTTATTAATTTGCGAGTATATTTTACATATTATATGGTTTTCGAATGGGGGGGGCGCTAAAAAGGTATTGTGCCCCGGGCGCGAGTTAAGCTCGCTACACCACTGACAGACACGCATACAGACAGACAGACCATGTCGCAAAAACCACTTTTTTGGATTCAGGGGACCCCAAAACGTGTATATCCATCAAAATCTCGACATCAAATTTTTGACATAAATCCAATACTTTTTATCTCTAAATATTAACATATATAGAGGTAAGAGAAAGTAAAAACTCATTCCATCTTGACTTTTGATTAAATACATGACTATCTTTTTGACCACTATATAATTATGTTAATAATCTTGAGTCCTGGGGACTGCAAATTAAAGAAACCCTTTGAAGGCCTATTACAACTCGCTGTCTGTCTTTACATCTAAGAAATTTCTCTAATTCTTCTTCAATTAATAAAATTTCAAACTCTGGATAACATGAATTTTTTTCATGATTCAAACAAAAAATATGTTAAAAATTTATTTATTATTTAAAAGAGTTTTAATGAAGATAAAGAAAAATATAGAAATTAAATAATTTCGGAAGAATTAAATATAGAGCTGGTTATATGAATCATATTCTCAGACACAGGGCCGCAGACAGACTTGACGGGCCCCGGGGCTACTTACTAATAGGGCCCCCCTCCAAAAACAGTTTTTTTTTTAGTATATAAAAGGCTATTGTGGCCTTCATGCCAACAATTTTTTACACAGTTTTTGACACCACTTTTGAAATAGTTATACATAGCTTACAATATTATAAAGTTATTTAAAAATTTTTAAAATTTCCTAAAAAAAAAGAGCTTACAATAATTTAATTAATAATAATTTATCGGACAGAGGATTTCCGGGGGAACCTGGGGGTATTGGAAAATTTTTTTGAAAATTAGCCACTGAAATCTGCGTTTTTAGCTATCCTGAGTCGTGAAAAAGATCAAACTTGATTTGAGGTTAAAAGGGGGCCCGGGCCCCTTCAGGAAAAAAATTTCAAGAAAATGATTTTTAAGACTTGAGCTTAAAGGGCCCGGGCCCCTGAGGAAAAAAATTTCAAGAAAATGATTTTTTTTAATTGGAATTTTAAGATTTGAGCTTAAAGGGCCCGGGCCCCCTGAGGAAAAAAATTTCAAGAAAATGATTTTTTTTAATTGGAATTTTAAGATTTTAGCTTAAAGGGCCCGGGCCCCCTTAGGAAAAAAATTTCAAGCAAATGATTTTTTTTTAATTGAAATTTTAACCATGAAATTTAATTTTTATTAGAATTTTAACATGGGAGCGCAATGGGTCCGGGCCCCTTCGGAGGGCCCGGGCCCCGGGGATATAGCCCCCCCTGCCCCCCCCCTGTCTGCGGCCCTGCTCAGACATATGATAATCCATTCTGGCCTATTAAAAATAAAAAGATAATGCATATCTAGAGTTTTTATATAAATCAGGATGATTCTTTTATTTTTTCCCCTGTTATTAAAAACCTTTTTGATACATTAAACTAATTTTGACTAAGCTTAGCTTATCTTAGCTTAAAATGAGATAAATTTCTTATCAACATAAAATAGGCTCTATGCACATATTTTTTTAATAATTAACTTAAGAATAACGATTCATTTTTCGAGTTAGATTTTGTCAAAATTTCTTTTATAATGATTTTAGATTCTCATTTCGGTCCGTCGTTTGTAGAATTTTTTTCGGGGTGGGGGGGGGGGGAGGCTGAACTCAAAAATTTTTCTGTGGAAAATTTTTTTTTCCTTTTTGCGGAACATTTTTTCTTTTGCAGAATCAAAGTTGTCCATCCTGCGGAAAAATTTGTTGCGCTGATGTTTGTATATCCCTATATATGTATATGTGTTTGGGAAATTTCGGGGGGGGGGGGCCTCGGCCTC
>JAKCPI010018991.1:0-36501 GCA_023213315.1 Euborellia annulipes | reverse complement strand
ATTCCAATCCAGGGCCTGCTTGAGGATTTGTTTACATTAAATAAATATTTTTACCTAATGAAAAATCCCGCACGCCCAGGGGTTTGAAAAGGGATCTTCTTTGTAAAAAGCCGACACCCTAACCCACTACACCAGCGAGACCTCCTTAACAACTATTATAATTGTAAATAGTAAATATATAAGCTTATATAAAAAAAAAACTATAAATTATTGAAATCAGAAAACCGAAAGACACTTTGCAGCCAGAAGAATAAATAAAAAATATTTTATTTAATTTTTACTTGCCGACCCAAGACCCCAAGCAAAGTAAATGATAATTTATATACATATAAAAAGAAATTGTTGTATGATTACAGTAAACATCAAAATACCTAAGATCGTGTATTGTTGACAATTATTTGCCCTGATGAAGGTCGTGACAGACGACCGAAACGTCGGCAAGTAAAAAATTAAATAAAAAGATTTTTTAACTTTGCCCACCAACCATAGGTTGGGCAGGTAAAGTTAATGTAATTTTATTTAATCTCCTGGCTGCAAAGTGTCCTTCGGTTTCCTGATTCAATCTCCACAGCCATTCTTACACATTAAATTATAAACTATTGATCTTCATTAATTGTATATTTTTAATTCTGATGATGGTCCATACCTAGGATCGAAACGTTAGCCGTGGGCTGAATATTATTAAAATTCAATCAAACGGCTTGCACAATTAAAATGCTCTTACAGTTTGCAAAAGATTGCACGCACGTGCATGCTTGACAAGTTACGTGTGTAGCCGCCTTTACATCCGTTTCGATTAATTTAGGAAAATGAATAATTAAAAATACGTAATAGTACCTTCCAAAAATTAAAAATAAAAAAAAATTGCACCACGATATTACTAAATAAATAATTCTTTATCGATCAGACGAAAGCAAAATTCATAAAGATAATATTATAATATTAAAACAAACACAATGAGTCATAGATAGATAATGAAAATAAGTAGAAATTAAAATACGTCATTGATAAATGAATATAAAAAGCACCTGTTGCCAATTGGAAACAAATCAATTCGAACAAGCAAAGCATTATGGGTAACGACCATCCACACTATCACCACCACCACGGCCACCACCATCACCACGGGTGGCACCACGGACACCACCATCACGGATATCATCACGACTATCATCACCATCACCATCCGCATTATCCACATCCGGGATATCACTATCCAGGACCGAATGTGACTGTGACCCTGCCGGGACTAGTGCGACCGCCTGTGTTCGGCGTCAATTTCGGACTCGGACACAACCACCATCATCACCATCACCATCATGGACACCACCATCACCATTGTTAGATGATGCGTTTGGTAACAATCAACTTCATTATTATATAATGAATGTCGTGATTGGCTTTATTCTATTAATCTTATTATTTTTATAATATTCATCTGTGAGATATTATAAATAATAAAAAGATTTTGATTTTTTTGATAGCGAATTATTATGATAAATAAATAAATAAATAAATAAACGGCCGTTTTTTGTTATTTATTGTTATTTTTACAAATAAAAGTATCTTGTAAATAAAACATTTTTATTTAAATTTTTCATTATTCCTTGATCTTATTATTAATATCCTTTTCCATCATTGTAAGGCCAAGCGATACTCAATGTGCCTTCATTTCTTTTTTGCCCTCGGGCCTTGGTGAGGTGGTAGTCAAGGGACGTTGGTTCGCGTCCCGTCTCATATAACAATTTATTTCAATTGGATTGGCCACAAATCCAATTGAAATAAATAGAGACGGGGTCTAAATGGTCATGGGCGTAACTAGGGGGGTGCCTGTCCCCCCTCCAGAAAGCTCCTTGCCCCAAGAAAAATTGAGAAAATATGAGGTTTTCCAGGCCCCCCGGAGGAAAGCTGGGCCCATGCCCCCCCAAATTCTCTAGTTACGCCCATTTAAAATGGTCGTAGATGCCGAAAAAGAAAAAAAATTAATTAATTTTTAATTGTTATAAATTATTAAAAATTATTATTATTTTTTTTTACAATTTATAAGTGACTTTTTGTTTAAAAAAAATTTAATAGTACCACATGCGAATTAAGTAGCTTAAAAAAGTGTAGAAATTGCATAAAGCAAAACGTACGAATCAGTAAAGAATTCGGATATTGGAAATGAAAAAAGTTCGGGTTCAAATCCCTCTATGAACAAGTTTTTTTTTTTTTTTTACCCTGCAATACTCACAATATCCTCGTAATATTGCTGCAATACTTGCAATATTGCCCCCCTCCCCCAATATTCCAGGCAATATTGCAGCAATATTCCTGTAAGTTACAAAGAGGCGGACTTAGGAATATTGCTGCATTGTTTGCAATATTCCCTGCAAGGTTAAATATTGCAATGTAAGATTCCTGCAATATTCCAGGCTGTCTGGGTACATTAAATTTGGCCAAAAGGATTAGTTTTTTTCAGTTAATAACGTATCCCCGTTGATATATTTTGTTTAGAACAATATAAAATTCCCTTGAGGAGGAGGAGGGGGGGGGGTTCCCCCAAATAAAGCCACTTGGGTTGGGTAAGTGCCGAGCTGTGTTCCCTCTAAGCCAGTGTTTCACAAACTATTTGTACTGACAGAAAAGCAATTGTTTTTTTATAATTTTGCTTTTGACTGTCTTTTCATCGTTGTAATAATAAAATAATTAAATGAAAAATAATATTTCATTAGCTCTCGGACTTGGTGTAGGGGTTAGAGTGCTAACCTTTTGTACTGGAGGGTCGCCATTTGGATACCAAATGGCTTGAAAAATTATATATAATTAATAAATAAGAGTATCGTTTAAGTCTTATATGCCCTGAATTGCCGAGAAGACTGTGTATGTGTGTATGAATGGGAAAAAAGTGTGAGTGTTTTTAAATAAATAAAAAAAAAATTTCATTTGATTACAAATCATCCGATTTGATAACTACATATTTTATTAGTCTCATCTAATCTAATCTTGTTTCGTTTCAATTTGATGTTCATTGTGAAAAGCTTTTTTTTTTATTTGATAAAACTTTTCTCTAAGAAGAAATATTGCGTCTGTACTTAATGTAATATAATATTTTACCATTAGCAATAAATTTCTCTCCTCTTGTGTTGTTGTACTGTCAATTGCATTTTGGGAAATATTTCTACAATCTATAAGAGTGAGGGCTCTACTGGAAAGAGGGGGGAGGGGAGGAATGCCAGGAGTTACAAACCCCCCACCCCCACCCTGTCTGATTAACTGGAAACCAAAGTCATGGAATGATACATATAAATTTGTTATTGTCTTATCTATAAAAAAAAAATCTGGTGTGACTGTCGCACAGCACACAACTTTCTCTTACCTTCGATAATTGAGAGTTGTATTCTGTGCTTGTCACATCAGATTTTTTGAGCCGAGATATATTTAGTTTCCGCCGATATATTAGAATTCAAGATGTAAAATTTATTAGTATGGGGAAAATATTTATATTTTATTCTCATATTCCAAACGTCGCGGGTTCGGAACCCAGGCAGTGCGATGATTTTATTTAAGGCATTTGGATACCAAATGGCTTAAATATGAATGCCTGGACCCCAAATATGTATATTTATCAATAACGGATATCGTAAAAATATATGGCCTGAGTTGCCAAAAAGACTGTGTGAATGTGTGTGTGAGTGTGAATGAGAAAAAAGTGTGAGTGTTTAAAAAAAAAAAAAAATATTTTATTACCATGGCAACCATTTCTCCTATCTTCCCTATATGAAGTACAAGAGTAAAGTGCTCTTCATAAGATTTCAATTGCAAAATGAGAATATACATTTCAAAGAGTATCTAAAAAATAATTGATTTATGAATTTTAATCAAAAATCGTTGTAGCGAATTTTAAGAAAATCGGAAAAAACTGAAAAACTACATCAGTAAAGTACTAGTTACTTACAATTACAAACTTTTTGGCCGATTTTGATCAAAAGCTTATTTTCACGCCCTATGGGGGTGACTAACTTAAATCTAAAATTTCAACCTCCTAGCTCAATTCCTTCATGCTTTAAATTGAACAGAAAGCCACTTTGTTAGATTCAGGGGACCTCAAAACGTGTAGATCCATCAAAATCTCGACATCGAATTTTTGACATGAATCCAATACTTTCTCTCTCTATATATAGATGTATCTTAACATATACATATAGATAAGAAAAAGTAAAAATGTTGAGAGTCCGCCGCAAGCGGACGACGCGGCTAGTAATTAATTTTTTTCAATTGAAATTTTTGTAAAATTACGGCAAATAAATACTTAAAAAAAAAAAAAAAGGAAATGAGCACATCTCATCATTATTTAGCTTGATATAAATTTCTCTGAATCTCACTGACTAAATAACGAGCTCTAATTAATTGAGAGGAAATTTTAAACTTTTGTGCCTCAAGAGACTAATTCATTTTAGATAAAATCAGATAATATTAAAGGGAGCAGCAGAAGCATATTCAAGCGAAATAAATTACAAACTAGAGGTAATATTCCTTCCTACCCTGGGAATTTATAATTAGAAATGAATATACCATAGAAAGGGGGCAGTGTGAGATGACGTCATTTAAGGGATACCTTGCCCTGATGGCAAATTAATATAGTCCTATAATAACATAAAATACCAAAAATGGATGATTGAATAAATACAAAATACCAGGGAGCATTTTCAGAAATTTTTTTAATATACAATCTTCTTTAGTCACACCGCATGAATTCCTCATCGAAGGGGGGAATTTTTTCCAAATAAATTGACTGGCTTTATTTACTTATACGTCTTCTATCTTCCTACTATCAATATAATAGACAAGGACGTAGCGAGAGGGGACGAGTCCAAAAATCCCTAAATTTAGTCAATTTGCCAAGTGTACGATTCAAATAACACTAGTCAATAAAACTAGACAAGGTTTTTTTCTACAAGAAATCTGATTAGTGAATCTAGTGCATTTTTTACTTTCTCTTACCTATATGTATATGTTAATATACATATATATATAGAGAAAGTATTGGATTCATGTCAAAAATTCGATGTCGAGATTTTGATGGATCTTCACGTTTTGAGGTCCCCTGAATCCGAAAAAGTGGTTTTCGCGACATGGTCTGTCTGTGTTCAATTTTAAGCATGAAGGAATTGAGCTAGGAGGTTGAAATTAAGTTAAACACTCCCCGGGACCGGAAAAATAAGCTTTTAATCAAAATCGGCCAAAGAGTACTAGTACTTTACTGATGCACTTTTTCAGTTTTTTCGATTTTCTAGAAAATTTGCTCCAACGATTTTTTTTTAAATTGAAAAATCAATTATTTTTTAGATTCTCTTTAAAATGTATATTCTCATTTTGTGATTGAAATCTTCTGAAGACCACTTTACTCTTGTATTTCATAGGGAGATAGGAGAAATGGTTGCCATGGTAACAAAATATAAGTATTTTCCCATACTTATAAATTTTACATGATCTGAATTCAAATGTTCCGTACTGTCGGGAACTAAATATATGTCGACACAAAAAATCTGGTTTGACAAGCACAGTACACAACTTTCGATTACCGAAGGTAAGAGAAAGTCGGCTATCAATTTTCAGAGAGACAGCGAAAAACTTGGTAGAGCCTTTGACGCTGTGCTCTTCCAGAGTTGAATGGAGACACTTCATTATACAATAATTGTCAATAATTAAATTAAAATAATCTAAGAATGATTTTCTCAATTAATGTGAAATATCGTAATCGAAATGTCAAAATTTTTTAAAAAAGAATTTTTTAATATTCATTTGTATAAATTAATAAAAGTTAATAAGTTAAGAATTTAAATATAGATAATGAGAAATTTTTTTATAAATAGATAAATTAGTTGACTGACCGAATACATTCGTTTATATAAATCTAAGAATAATATATTTGTATTCATTCATATAGTTCACTTTCTTGGGTGACCATTGTCAAACATTGTATGCCAGTTCAACAATATACATGTTCAATTGTAACCAATTAAAGACATATGTATATATCAAGCAATTTTAGACTAACTCTGAGCACAAAAAAACAATTGTAAGTTATTTCATATTGTTATATTATATTTGATATATACATGTATATTTTCATATTGATGTGTATGTTTTATTATAGAAAGGACTGAAGATGGAGCACTAATAAATGCACCGAAACGTCTCCGGAAAATTGTTGTAGCATTCAGAATTATTTCCTTTTTGGCTGCCTCTGCCCTTCCTCTCTGAAGTATATATATAAAAATTTGAAAAAGGAGCGAAGGGATGTGTCTAGTGCAAATGCACTCATCCCCTCTACTCTAAGGGCGGCAAGCGGCGACGATGGAGGAGGGAGAACTGTCCAAGATAAGGAGAATTGAAGGAGAGGACAGAGATTTGGAAGCCCTCAAGAGAGATAACACGTGGAACCCGCAGACCAAAAAAATTTTCTTTAATATACTTATATTTATTACTACTTTACTACTTTCAGACTTTCAAGTCTAACCTCAACAGGCGTCTTCTCAGTTCCCGCAGTTGAGTTTCCCCTTTATGCTTCTCCTTTTGTTTTTATTTTCTTCCTGGCTGCATGTGACTATTGCTCATTATAGGTCTTCGGACCTTATGCACCCATTCCAAGAAAAAAAAAAAAAAAAAAAAAATAAACTACAATAATATATACAAGCATCAGTATACTTATATAAGTGTTGCCACTCTCATATGTGCCTTTCTCGACATCGAAGTCAAGAAACCCGACTTTCCTAGAACAAAAGAAGACTGGGCAGCTTCGATGGAGATAAAAAAAAAATCCCACAACTTCACTCTTACACCATTACGAAGACGTCGCAGATGAGTATAATATACACAATTTACCGTCATCACTAACTTTAAAATATTAAACTTAAATATCAAAATAATCAAACATTTTCAACTATTTAAATATTAACAACAAATAATTCACGAATATTTCATAAAAATATAAAACTTATAATTAATATTAAAATACAAGCTTAATTCATACTTACTTTATAAATATTAAAATAATTTCATTCTCAATAAATATTAAAATTACAAATACATAAAACAAACAAAATCAATCTAAAATTCTAAATATTGTAACATTTTATACTTAATATAAATATTAATATTTTATATTTGGTGGAGTAAAATTTAAACAATTCAAATTTCAGAACTTTCAATCGTTAATAAATCATTTTGTTTTTCTTAAAATTTATACTTTTTGAGAAAGGTAGATTTATAGCTGGATAAATTTATTGAGAAAACAGGATGAATAAAGAAGAGCAGCTAGTATTTGTTTCATTTATTTAAGGCCCATTAAGCTGACGTTTCGGTCTCAATCGAGACCATCCTCAGAGCTACAACATAGCAAGAAAAGCACAAATCCTTAAAATTACACAATTTCATTCCAATCATAAGAAATATTACAAAAATATAAAATACATATGTATACCTTATGGGCTGTCAATATGGGATAAATTGTAAAAAGCTCAATTATATATAATTCATAAACCTTAAGTTATAGCAAGGTATATAAATACTGTAGATATAAATTAATATACTTAGGGTTGTACAATTGAGTGTATTATTGGAAGAGCAACAGTCAGAGTGGTGCGTCTTATCGACTACAGGTAATTAATAGAAGAGCAAACTCGTACCCTATATAAATTAGTATCCCCACCAGGCATATGGGTGGCGTAGCAGACTATCGTATACACATCAGCGCTTTAAGATATTCCTATACAGGAAGATTGTACATTTAAAGTCTGTTTTAAAATTGACTGTTTTGTTTATAAAAATGTGTATAGCCTCCAGAGTCAGTCTTTTGTAATAATTTCCTTCGTATCCTAGGATTTTTACATTATCAAAGTTAAAATTATGATTTAAATTTATAGCGTGTTCTGCCAATGCAACGCTGGTCTCCTTGTTCTTAATGTTGCTCTTGTGCTGTGACAAACGACTATTTAAATATTGTCGAGTTTGCCCAACATAACATAAGTTGCAGTCGCTGCACGGCACTTTATACACAATCCCAGAGTTTTTTTAGAAGGGGGTGGGGGTGAGGTCCTTGTTGTTGAATAGGAAACTCATGGTGTTGGACGGTTTAAAAGAGATGATAATGTCCTCACTTATGCGGTCTCGACCGAGACCGAAACGTCAGCTTAATGGGCCTTAAATAAATGAAACAAATACTAGCTGCTCTTCTTTATTCATCCTGTTTTCTCAATTTATACTTTTTATTAAACCCCTGATTAAAATTACTAAAATAATTGAGTTACATAACAATGTAGTTAGAATTTTTCCATCAGGCACAGTTTCCAAAACAGTCCAAGGGTCTGTAATTGTGAAAACTTCTTGTACATACCAGGAAGGGTATTCAGATTTTGAAAGCGTTTTTCAAGCTTGAAACAAATCAGATCACTGATTCTTTTGAAATGAGTGAAAATTATTTTTGCAATGTTGGATTAACAAAACTGAAAAAAGGTAGTATTTGATCTTGAAGAGGCCTTTGAAGACTCGTCAACCGTTTAACAGTTCCTCCAATACCGTCGCATTCTGTTTTGCCATGACTTGTAGCGAAGAAAGACCATTGGCCTTTAATTTTAAAGTCTTTTTCATGAAGTGAAAGGTTCAAAAAGTTGTATTGTCCTGCACAACCGTCACTGTAAAAAGTGAACATCCGTGATGTTAGGAAAATTGTCCTTGACAATAAGGGTTTCTTGAATTTTAGAAACCATAGAAACGTCATGATTTAAGTCATCGGAAATGACACAATGGGATAAGACTATTTTTTCTTGGTCAACACACATGTTAATGATTACTGGATGAACAGTAAATGAGGTCCAGTGGTAACTCTTAACCTCATCTTGTATCATAAAGGAGTAATTTTCACTGAAGTCCATTGATATGACGGCTACATTTGAAGCACAGGTATATTTTAGGCTTTTAAAATAGCTTGACTGGCAAGAATGAGGAATTAATTTTTACTTTCTCTTACCTATATATATATGTAATATATATAGAGAGAGGAAGTATTGGATTCAGTGTCAAAAATTCGATGTCGAGATTTTGATGGATCTTCACGTTTTGAGGTCCCCTGAATCCAAAAAAGTGGTTTTCGCGACATGGTCTGTCTGTCTGTGTGTGTGTGTGTCTGTGTGTGTTCAATTTTAAGCATGAAGGAATTGAGCTATGAGGCTGAAATTTTATATTTAAGTTAAACACCCCCCGGGACCGGAAAAATAAGCTTTTAATCAAAATCGGCCAAAGAATACTAGTACTTTACTGATGTACTTTTTCAGTTTTTTTCGATTTTCTCAAAATTCGCTCTAACGATTTTGATTAAAATTCAAAAATCAATTATTTTTTAGATGCTCTTTCAAATGTATATTCGCGTTTTGCCCTCAAAATTGATTGAAGCACACTTTACTCTTGTGGTTCATAGGAAAGATAGGAGAAATGGTTGCCATGGCAACAAAATATAAATATTTTCCCATGTTTATAAAAATTTGACATCTTAAATTCTAATATATTGGCGGAAACTAAATATATGTCGACACGAAAAAATCTGGTGTGACAAGCACAGAACACAACTTTCGATTACCGAAGGTAAGAGAAAGTTGTGTGCTGTGCGCCAGTCACACCAGATTTTTCTATTTTTTTTGTTGTTCATTTCATCAATAAATTCATCAATTGTTGATGTTTGTGTTACCATATGCATCCTATCTGTAACAAGCCACTGCTTGTAATCTTCTTCTTCATAGTTTCCAAACTTTGCTTGTAATAATGTGGTGATATTGTCTTTTGGTGGAAATTTTTCACACCGCCTAATCATGCAGTTTTGAGTGGGATTTTCACACAAAAGCAGATTTTTTAGATCTTTGTAACTCTCTTCTAGTTGTGCTAAATATATTAGCAGTATGACATTTTGATGGATAGTACATACGCAGACAGAGTGAGTTCCACTAGCCCAACAAGAATACACTGTTTTCACCCAGTTTTTCACCTACAAAAATAATATTTATATTTTTATCAATGAAATCGTTTATTTGGAGTTCCCTTATTTTGCCCTTATAGTAAATATAAGGTTAGTTCGTTTCACTTATCATGGTAAAAAGTGCACTCTACCTTGGTCAAAAGGTGCAAATTTTGCAAGCTTCCACCTAGTGTGTAAAAGATGAAACGAACAGAATGTAGGGCAAAATGTGTAAATTATACTGCAATGGCAAGCGAAACGAACAGACCTATAAACAGATGATATCAAATAACGTTGAATAAATTAAAATAAAAAAAAAAGAAAATTTAAAATATTTACATTTTTTAAATTAATAAGAGAAAAATTAATCAATTTCAGTTAAGGGCGTTCAGGAGCGACGTCTAAACGTACTTAAAAAAAAACTAGACTATTATAATGGATTTTTCAATGCGGTTTTTTTTTAATGAATTAAATTCATAAGAGATTATTGGGACATCGAGCTATAATTGTTTTAATGATTTATTAAAAAATTATCGTAATTAATTTTTTTGTTATCAAGCAAATACAAAAAAACAATCAGTCCCAATAACCTTTAATTTTTTTTAAATTTAAAAATCAATTTATTGTTATTATTAATCACATATTAATTAAGAAATCTTTAAAATAAGCTTAGATGATTTACTTAAAAATCAAATGTCAAATTAGTTCGGCATTCTTGCAATAGATGGCAGGCTAGTCTAACAGCCGATATAGTATTAGGCTATATCTGGCCTATATTTATATATTCTTATGCTTTTATAAAAAATACATAATATATAATAACATTTATAAAGTATTTATTGGCCCTCGGGGCATGGCGTAGAGGTTAGCGTGCTAACCTCGTATACCAAACGTCGCGGGTTCGACCCCAGGCAGTCCGATGATTTTATTTAAGCTAATTGGATACCAAATGGCTTAAATAAGAATGCCTGGACCCCTATATGTATATTTATCAATAACGGTTATCGTCTAAAGTCTTAAATGGCCTGAGTTGCCGAAAAGACTGTGTGAATGTGTGTGTGAGTGTGAGTGTGAATGAGAAAAAAGTGTGAATGTTTTTTAGTTTAAAAGTATTTATTGTTAAAAGATCAATGAAAATCAACCAAATGCATTAAATATTATTAGCTACCATTTTGACATCTCTTGGCAAATTTTTGAATTATTTGATTTTTTTGGGCATTCTTTTATGACACACTACGCCATCTTGTCGGGAAAAACATGCGTAACCACTTCGCTCCTGATCCGCCTTAAACCTTATTTTGCCAACTCGATCTGACTTGGGGGGAGGGATGACTCCGCCCCCATCCCACCTCTTAGCACTCCAAAGAACCTCTAATATTTTTAAAAGTTTAACTAGTAAGTAATTTCACGGATAGTTTCACAATCCAAGTAACCGTTAAAAAGGCAAGAGTTACGTTTTTACTTTCTCTTACCTATGTATATATGTAATATATATATAGAGAGAAAGTATTGGATTCATGTCAAAAATTCGATGTCGAGATTTTGATGGATCTTCACGTTTTGAGGTCCCGTGAATCCAAAAAAGTGGTTTTCGCGACATGGTCTGTCTGTGGGTGGTGTGTGTGTGTGTGTGTCTGTGTTCACTTTTAAGCATGAAGGAATTGAGCTATGAGGCTGAAATTTTATATATAAGTTAAACACCCCCCGGGACCGGAAAAATAAGCTTTTAATCAAAATCGGCCAAAGAGTACTAGTACTTTACTGATGTAGGCCCTACTTTTTCAGTTTTTTTCGATTTTCTCAAAATTCGCTCTAACGATTTTGATTAAAATTCAAAAATCAATTATTTTTTAGATGCTCTTTCAAATGTATATTCTCGTTTTGCCCTCAAAATTGTTTGAAGCACACTTTACTCTTGTGCTTCATAGGAAAGATAGGAGAAATGGTTGCCATGGTTACAAAATATAAATATTTTCCCATACTTATAAATTTTACATCTGAATTCAAATATTCCCTACTGCCGGGAACTAAATACATGTCGACACAAAAAATCTGGTGTGACAAGCACAGAACACAACTTTCGATTACCGAAGGTAAGAGAAAGTTGTGTGCTGTGCGCCAGTCACACCAGATTTTTTTTACTCTCCTGAGAAATTTCATTATAAGATCTTTTCCAGCAGACCGATTCAAGTAAACCCATTTAAAGCAAATTGTTTTGTCAATCTTTTATTTATCACGCTAATGTAATTTTTCACAAACTTTTTAATTCAAATTAATGTTAAAATGTCACTTGTTGCTTGGAAGCAGAAAAAAAAATTCCTCAATTCAATTTCCTTTTGAACGTTGAATAATTAAATTATTTATTTATTTTTTTTTTTTTATTTGAGGGAAAAGCCTTAAATTATGGCATAAAAACCCTCAATAGCCTACAAAAAAAAAAAAAACATTCCCCTGGTGCATCGTGCACGCTGACACGCACCAACCCAAGTGTACCGGTATCTACCTCCAGCAACCCGGTTCCCAATGTTTGGGAGTGAGAGGCCCTCCGCCTCTCTACTCCCCAAAAATCAGTCCCTCTCGGGACTGGGCAATTCAATTATTATTATTACGAGAAAAATTTAATTATATAACAATTTTTATTATTTTTCATTTGAGAGATTTAATTATTAAAATTAATTAGCTTTAATTTTTCATATGGCGCAACAAAGAATTTTCGATTTGAGGGACAAACCAACATAATCTGGATATGTTTGGTTGAATTTTTCTTTTTTTTTTTTCTCAGGGCCTGTCAGTGTTGCCACCCCAGATACACCTCAGCCTAAGTGGCTTTTTGTGCTCTAAGTTGGCTACTATTTTTTTAACTCTCAGGTTTTTCCTGTAGAGTTGTATATTCCAGCGCTCATGAAGTCAGTGTCCTTAATTAGATAATATATCCACGTGACTGAGCAGCTGGTGCCTATTTCTTTTGGGTCAAGCAGTGCTTTCCCAAATATTTTATATCTTTACACGCCAGCGCCTCACATGCGCAGAGTATGTGTTGAGCAGTCTCCAATTCCCTGCCGCACATCCTGCGCATCGGGTCGCCGCTGTATAAGCCTATATTCCACAGGTGCTTCCTGACCGGTGCATGTCCGGTAATCTGAGTTCTATTGCAATTTAGCAATTCTTCAGTTCTCTTTTTGCAAGGTCTATTCATAAATGCTTTACCTTGTCGATTGCTTGGAATTTTGTTCCAGGTTAAGATATGCCGCTCTATTGACCAGTCTTTGATAGTCTCCCTTACAGAACCCTTGGGTATTCCTACGGCTGGCTATGACCCAGAGAGGGGTTTTGATGAACCCACTCTGGCAAGTTCATCTGCCATTTCGTTGCCCTTAATTCCACTGTTAACTCGGGTCCATATGAGCTTTATCTCATTCATTCTCCCCAGTTCCTGTGGTGAATTCAAGCATTCGAGGACCAAGGCTGAGTTGGATGGATATTAATTACAAACTTTGTTTTTATAAGAATTTCCAATAAAATAGAGAAAAATTTCGACATTTTTGTCTAAATTGTAATTATTTATTAAAATGATATGGATTTGTGTTAAATTTATAAGATATTTCATATTAAATGTTTCTTAAATTACAGTATCATTAAAATAGATTAGAATAGATCTTAAGGTGCGCATCTCGAAAAACCGTTAAAACACGATTGACTCGAGGCGGCAAGAGATGGCGTTAGTGTTCCCCCATTGAAATACACGGAACTTGTTCCATTTCATTCTAGACTTTCCAGCTAATTAATTAAAGGCAAAAAATTAATTATTCTTTGACACAATGATTACTAATTTAATTATCTACACATTTTTTTTAAATTTTTTTTTTTTTTTTTTAAATTTTTTTTTTTTTTTTTAAAAAAAAAAAAAAGTTTTTATAATTTGGGATTTTTTAAATATATTTTTATTTAAAAAAATTTGAGGTCGATAGTTAAAATTGTGGCCGCTGGAAACTCCCAAAATTAGCACCCCGAGACGCGCACCTTAAGAAGAAACAAAATGTTACGTTATTTTTGACACGCAGTGGAGTTATTAAATTATAATTTCAAGTGTTTTATTTTTTCCTCATATAATTATGGCCACCATACCTTTAAGTGACTGAGGATAGAGAAATAAAAATATTTTATTTTCTTGCTGAATTTTACATTTCAATTTTACCCTTTTTTTTAATAGAATGGTATTTACACTTTTATTTCTTTCCCTTTTTGTTTTTAGTTGCTGAGAACGGAGAGTAGCGACCTGAATTCTTGCCTGGACTTCTAAGTTATTCATCGTCTCCCTAGAGATGAAAGGGTCACCAAATGTGAGCAACAAACAAATTTATTTGAAAACATAAAAATCATTTTATAAGTGAATTAGCTGAATAGCCCTCTCCTTAGATCCACTATCATTTTACTTATGGAATATAACATAAGGGAAGTAATTATTATAGTGAAAAATCTAATAAGGAATGTGTATGTGTGTGTAACCTTTTATTTCACTCGTTTACCAAAAGTCGCGGGTTCGGACTCCAGGACGTCCGATGATTTTATTTAAGCCATTTGGATACCAAAAGATTGGAAACCACTGTCTAAGCTATCCTGTACGATAGGCAAACTATCGTGATGTGAAATGTATTCGTGTGCCTAACTCCAAGGGGTCCTTGATTAGTAGCGCTCCAAGCGTTGATAGAGTGAACTCTGCTTTAGCTGCCAGACGATGCGAACAATGACGGGAGGTGGCAGCCTCTACCCCAATAAAACTCGCAAATTTACCACGTTTCGGTCCAAATTTATTCGACATAATCAGGTATATCAGAGCTACAATAGATTTTCAATAAACATTGTAATAATTTTTATTTTTAATAATATGAAAGCGACGTCTAAATGTACTTAAAAAAAAAACTAGATTATTATAAGGAATTTTACAATGCAGTTTTTTTTTAAATGAATTAAATTCATAAGAGATTATTGGGACATCGAGCTATAATTTTTTTAATGAATTATTAAAAAATTATCGTAATTAATTTTTTTGTTATCAAGCAAATACAAAACCCTCTCTCTTCTCCCCTCCCTTCCTTCCCTCCCCAAATTTATTTCTTTGATTTGACTCTCTTTATTAGTTCTAAATGCCTTAGATGCCGAGAAGACCTTAAAAAATACAAAAAAAAACAATCTGTCCCAATAATCTTTAATTTTTAAATTTAAAAATGAATTTATTGTTATTATTAATCACATATTAAGAAATTTTTAAAATAAGCTTAGATGATTTATTTAAAAACCAAATGTCAAATTAGTTCAGCATTCTTGCAATAGATGGCAGGCTAGTCTAACAGCCGATATAGTATTAGCCTATATTTATATATTTATATTCTTTTATAAAAGATACATAATATATAATAACATGTATTTATTGTTAAAAGATCAATGAAAATCAACCAAATGCATTAAATATTATTAGCTACCATTCTGACATCTCTTGGCAAATTTTTGAATTACTTGATTTTTTGGGCATACTTTTTATGACAAACTACGCCGTCTTATCCGGAAAAACATGCGTAACACCTTCGCTCCTGTACCGCCTAAGCGGTGCTGAAAATCGGGATAGGTGGCACCCGAAAAACAAGATCGCCGGAAGCCATCGATATCTGTTTATAAAGTCAAAAGGCTACAGCCCTGACTTGAAAAAAAAAAAATTGAAAAATCTATTGTATCCATGATGTTCGAATACATTTGAACCGAAACGTCGTAAATGGTGTAGCGACGCCTCTTCCTGTCATTGTTCACAGATATGAATAATATTTCATTAATAAATATCCCGCGCCTTGTTTTATCAAATGAAGCCTTATTTTTCACTTGTTTTGTTAACGTTTTTCAAATTCAAAGGTGCAAAAAAAAAAAAAAAACAAACATATTTGTATTAAATATTTTCGCCCAAGGGTTTTTAAACAGATGAGAATTTGTTTTTTTGAATATTTTAACATTCAAATGCAAGCGAGTTGGCTCAATATCAATATTTTTGTATTTTATCCACTTTATTATTATTATTTTTTTTTTTAAATAAAATTTTATTATTGTCCTTGTATGATATCATGTTATCAGTCCAAAAACAAATTTTATGCTTTGTTAACTTTTTTTTTTTTTTTTAACGATCTGATATTTTTGGGAAGGTCCTTTTTCTCTCTCTCTCTTTGTGAAGCTTCATTGATCTTTAAAAATATATAGTAGCTCATGGATATAAAATAAAAAAGAGAGAAATTGAACGAGATAATTTAATTAATGGTTGACCTCTTTTTCTTTCATTCGCACAATTATTTTAATTTTATTAAAGTCTCTCGTCTTTTTTTACTGATTCAATATTAAAGAAAAAAAGACAACGAAAAGTCTTTAAGGGGGTTACGGGAGCGAAGTGGTTACGCATGTTTTTCCCGCTAAGATGGCGTAGTGTGTCATAAAAAGTATGCCCAAAAAATCAAGTAATTCAAAATATTTGCCAAGAGATGTCAGCATGTTAGCTAATAATATTTAAAGCATTTGGTTGATGTTTCATTTGATCTTTTAATCCTAAATTCTAAAATGTTATTAGTATATTTACTCATGCATCTTTTCGACGTAGAAAGAGAAAAGACAAGAAAGGCGGGGCCCGACCAGCCCCCGGAAGCGGGAAGGAAATAAGCAAAGCAATAAAAAAAATGCTATAAAATTTATAGGCAAGTTATAGGCCACAAATATAGTTGTTCCAAAGGCGGGCTTTACCACTTGCCAGGGTTCTACCCTCTTCCCACAATCCGTGTTTTTTTGCAATTGCTCCCTTCGAACTAATTTGACAGTCGATTTTAAATTTCACTGACTGTCTCCACTTCCTCTTTCTCTGGCCAATCAGCAAGAGTGGTAAACAGGAACAATTCAGATTTCATGTTATTTTACAAGTAATTACTTGTGGTTTTGAAAATTGTTCCTAAATATGAAGAATATTGCCTAAAAACAGCCAGTATATTTGTACATTTATATATACCTGGTATTTTATACAGATGAGTGTGTAATTACAATTATTTATTAAAAAGTATCAGTAGCCTTTTGTATTTAAAATATAAAAAAAAAAAAAAAAAAAAATGGATTTATATTAAAAAAAAGTCTCAACCAGGTATAAGCCACCAATAATTTTTTTTTCTCATTTCGTTTTTGCTCTCTTTGCCTTTTCATTTCCTGAGAAGTTCAATGATGTTTTTGTGTTTGCTTAAGTCTCCAATATCAAACGATTTCAACGACTGAATGCAGCTGCGCAAGAAGGTGGGCAAGGACAGAGAGAAAAAATAGTCTCCAAGTAGCCTACTAGCGATCGCAGAGGGTACCCACCCCCTGTGGGCTGAAAAAAATATTATTTTAATAATACAAAAGTTGTTTGATAATGCTAATTTGAATTCGGAATTATCATTTCCTAAACAAGCCCCCCCCCCCCCGCCCTCTCCATTAACCAAATTCGAGGACCGCCATTGTCTCCAGCCCTTTTGGGAATTCATTTGTTTGAAATAAAAACCTCCTGCTTACACCCTTTAAAAGGCGTTTCAAGGCGTTATGCCACTGTCCAATGTGTTAATTTGATACCGGTAATGGTTTAATTAAAACAAATTGTTAATTCTGATAATCGCGTTGCTGTTTCGGCGTCTATCATCAAAAGTATAATCAATTATTAGATGGTGTGGATTATGACTTACTTTTTACTTTCTCTTACCATATATATGAAATATATAGAGATAAAGAATTGCGATCATGTTGAAAATTCGATGTCAAGATTTTGATGGGTATACATGTTTTGAGGTCCCCTGAGTCGAAAAAAGTGGGTCCAGGAAATTGGTCTGTGTGTGTGTGTGGACTGGACATTTTTGACCATGAAGGAAATGAGCTAGGAGGTTGAAATTTTATATTTAAATTAGGCACCTTCCGAACTCGTGTTAATAAACTTTGTCAAAATGTACTAGTACTTTACTGATGTACTTTTTCAGTTTTTTTCGATTTTCTCAAAATTCGCTCCAGATTTTTTTTTTTAATTCATAAATCAACTATTTTTTAGATGTTCTTTAAAATGTATATTCTCATTTTGCCGTTGAAATCATCTGAAGACCACTTTACTCTTGTTCTTCATAGGAAAAATGGGAGAAATGGTTACCATGGTAACCGAATTTAAATCTTTTTTATATTATTTCTGTCTTTAATTGTTTTCGAGAAAAATGGATGACGTCACTCATTGTTTATTACCTAGAAGATGGACAGAAACCAGCTCCTTTAAGTGACTATCTCTATCTCACTTGCACTCATTATTTCTCTCTCTTTCTACTTGTTTTAAATTCACTTTCCGGCTATTGGTTTATTAGATTAGAGCCAATGTTAAATCCCAATAGGGATTTGTATGTTAATTTCGATTCAAAAGGGTCCCCTTAAAACTTTTCACGCATTTAAAAATTTTTTCTTCAATTCTTATGAAATTTTGTATTTATTTAGGATTCTCTATTGTGTATAAAATGTCCAAATATGAGATTAAAATTTTGGAGAATAACCATAGTTTATTTCAAGCAATCAACATTTAAAATGCAAGTTTGAAACTAAGGTGCTATGGGAAACTAAATATATCTCGACACAAAAAATCTGGTGTGAACAGCACGCTGCACAACTTTCCCTTACCGAAGTGTAAGAGAAAGTTGTGTGCTGTGCGCCAGTCACACCAGATTTTTTTCAGATAAATTTTCTTTGGTTCTTAGTATCTCAATACTTTATTGATCCATGGTTCGATTTGTGGTAGAAGAAATTTGTATATTATTTAAATACTACCTAAATAAAAAAAAAAAAATTGGCTTCTGCCTGTATTTGAACTAGAGTTTATTGTATCTCAATGCTTAATTAACCCAAGGTTCGATTTCCGGCTGTAACAATTTTTGTCAGATATGTGTGATCAAAAAAAAAAAAAAAAAAAAAAACTTTTTAATAGAGAGAGAAAAATAAAGAAATGGCTGCTTGACGTTTGATAAAAGATGAAAAGAAAAGAGCATTGCCAAGTGGCGTGACCTGGTTTCAAAGAGTTTCGATTGGCTGTTGCTAAGGGCTCAACTCTGTTGCTTTGAAACGATAATCACACGTTGGTTTGTTTACTTAACTTAACTTACCTTGTACTGAACCATTTTGGCCGTGTTTGGGTTGTTTGACTAACGGCTCGAGACGTATAGCCTCGTGTGCATCGTTTGCTGATGACGTAGTGCGCGGCATTATGGGCCATTAGGGGCATCAACACTACCACACGCAGAGAGGGTTGGCAAATCAAACTGGATGCTGCTGGACCCGGCGAAGGCTGACACAGCACTGGAGGTGCTTTTGGCTATATATAGGGCGGCAAGAGAGCGAGAGAGCGAGAGAGAGAATGGCGACTGGTGCGCGCGCGGCGCCGCGCCGCGTTTACACACCTATCGGCCCTTTGAACTCTTCTTATTTTAACCTACCTAACCCTTTAAATAATATATCAGAGAATTCTTTTTTTTTTCTTTTTTCTTAGAAAGTTGATAAATAAAAAGTTTTCCGAAAAGTCAAAGGGTTGAATTCTTTATTCATAGTCAAGAAGGAAGCCGGTTGCTTCAATTCTAGTCAACTAGCAAACTTATCCGACCGATAACATATATAGTAAACAAGACGACGATTAACCTTCGAGTTAAAAAAAACAAAAAATGAGTTTTTTCACATACAATTAGCTAGCTGAGGTATAAGGAAAGATTTGTGAAGTTAGCTACTTAATAAAAGCATCATTTATTAAAAATTCCTATGAAAAAAAAAAAAAAATAAACAAGGCTTGTGATCCTAATTTCACTCATTAGTTGGACGATGTTATGCACAAAGGAGCCAAGCGCCATTAAACTAAATCTGAGATAAATAAGAAATTATATATAATATTTAAGATTATATAAAGGATCCGTGGTTCGACTTCCGGCGGCACACCCTTATTTTTTCGGATATATGAATAATAAATATTTAATTGTAAATCTGAGATGACGGTCTTATCTCAATTTCGATCATAATGGCGCTTGGTTCCTTTATGCATAACATGGTCCAGTTAAGACTTTGGGTTTTTGCTAACTAACTTACGATCTGGGCTCTTATTTAATCATAAGATTAGCTTAACTAGCTTGAAAATACTCTAAAGTCATATCCGAGAGATAGCTATATAATTAGACTGTGAAGCAACCCGCCGTTAGCTTTGTAATCCCCCTTCACTTCTAACTCCGACTAACAGAACAAATAAATTTCATTCTTCCTTTGTCCCCATGACCTCCCGTGATTGGAACAAGCTCCCTGCGTCTATCTTCCCCAAAACCTACAATCTTCAGACTTTCAAGTCTAACCTCAACAGGCATCTTCTCAGTTCCCGCAGTTGAGTTTCCCCTTTATGCTTCTCCTTTTGTTTTTATTTTCTTCCTGGCTGCATGTGACTATTGGTCATTATAGGTCTTCGGACCTTATGCACCCATTCCAAAAAAAAAAAAATAAAAAAAAAATTTAATAAACGAAATAATACTAGCGGCTTCTCTTTCTTCATCCTGATACACTTTAACAACTTTTATCCAGCTATAAATCTACTTTCCTATAAGATTTAATACTGAGATGGGATCCAAAGTTCAGTTAGTTACTAGAAATGACGAATTTCTTAAAAGGCGAATCTCTTTCTTTTAATAATTACTTCGTACCCAAAAACTATTGTTCCTAATTTTTTTTCTAAGTACCTCATATTGGATATCTCCTTAAAGCCAGCGGTTAATAAATTTTAATTTTATTTTTGACTACTCCTGTTCTTTTCACTATTCCACAATCACACAGTCACTTTTCCCCCATATCTACGTCATTAATAAATTGAATCGACCATACACAGTCCCAGATCCAATGAAACGTGTAATTTTTTTATTCTTGTTTATTCAAAATAGTCTCTTTTCTCAAATTCAAACGTTCAACAAATTTTTCGAAACATTATTTTAGACTCGTCATCTGGCCTTTAGCATGGCGGTCGAAGTCGAAACGATTTCCTGAGCCAAATCATGTGAATACGGTGGATGATAACAATTAATTTTTAAGGTCTTTTTCGGCATCAAAGGCCATTTAGAGCCCGTCTTTATTTATTTCAATTGGATTGGTAGTCAAATAATTTTTTTCGCATGGGACGGGATGCGAACCCTTGACCTTTGGTACCAGAAGCAAATGCTCTAGCCCTGAGCCACAGGTCAAGGCTGATCGATAACAATGATGGCTTTTTTGGTCAAGAATTCGCGTACTACTGTACGATGATGGCTTTGTGCGATGGTGCAACAAAAACCAACTGCCTGCCTGCCTCTCGATATTCCGGTCGAATTCTGGCCCATAATCATTGTACAACTGTTCTGCGATCACCGTTTGATCTTTAGGGACAAACTCCTTCAAATTGAACCCTTTTCGACCGCCATACTAAATGCCATTCTGCCGATGAGTAGAAAAAAAAAATTTGAATTGAATTTTGAATAAACAAGAATAAAAAAAATCAAAATAATTAACGCTTTGTATTTATTTTACTTTAGACCAGTTGGATCTGGGACAGACTGTATGCTCTGAAGACGTGTGACCGAAACGTTTTAATTAAAAAAGAAAAGAAAATTAATTACTTTTTATTATTGACTGCAACCATTTTATCATTCTACAAAATCTTTTGTGAAAAATTATAACTAAATGGAAGGATTGGAAATGGAAAAAAAAGCTCTATCTTTGGGCAACCTCTTTTATTTTATTCAAGTATAAATGACCTCTACAAAAAATTAACATTTACAAATTCCTTTTAATAAAAAATAACAACAACAAGAATAGAAAACAAATAAGTTTTTTTTTTATTTTGTTATCATATTTTTTGATAACATTTATAAACAAAATATATTAAGTAAAAATTTACATTTAATGGCGCCATTTTTCTTTATGGAGTATTTTAATCTTTTTTTTTTTTAAATAAATGGCGAAAATTAGATTTTGTTTTTATCAATACAGTTGATTTTTCGGCATTTTTTTAAAATTACCACATAATTAGCAAATAATGAGAATATGCTGACAAACAAGATTTTAGTTAGCATATTCTCATATTTGCCATCTTTTTTTAGATTTGTAAATAAATGAATGGGATGGAGTTAGCCAAGAAAAGATAAAAAGAAAGCAATTTAGCTGCCGACGTTTCGAGCGCCAGTCTCGGGACAGTCTCAATTAAATATTACAGATTGTAGTATCAATTTTTAACATCAACAAATTGAAACTAATCACATTGCCAGAGGGCTTAAAAATGAAGAAACAAGAGAGTTTTATCTAAAAAAATATCTAAATTATTCTATTGGCCAATAGAATAAATACTCCATCCCATTTATTTAATACTCACAGCCAGTATAGGAATTGGTAGATTATATGCATTGACACTCCCAGGAACTCTTGATCCCCCTCGACCGAAAATTCTCATGTAGGGGAGAAGAGACAGTGGCACATTCCAGCAAGGTGAGGGGAGCAATAATGATCTATTTCCGGATTCAAATTAGCCAACTTTGGTATGATTAATAAATATTTTATCACTGGCGGATTGCCCTGGGACTCCTAGTGCATATATGTATATTTTCGCTTGCCTCTTCCTGGTCAATCCCAGAGAAGGGAGGTCCCAGTTATTTTTTTTTTTTTTTTTTTTTTTAATTTTAACATGTAAATTCATAACATTTTTTTAATAATAATAATAATAATTAACAATTTAGACAAGATAATGGTTTTTATTTTTTCACATAAGAAAATATTCTTTAATATTAAATTACAATAAAAATTAACATTTTAAGGTGATTTTTTAATTTTGCTTTTTTTTTAATTCTCCTCTATATAGATATGGACAATAATTATACAATATCATTATTATTATATGGACAATAATTATACAATATCATTATTATTATAATTATTTATATTTGTATAATTTTATTGGCTCTTATGTTGGCATCTCTGAACAGGGTGTAGATGGGACTCTTGAAATCCTTATCAGATTCGGATTCTGATTCCTCATTCACTTTCTGAATAATTATGTTGTGATGAGGAGATGTTTAGTTTATGATTATATTTACATATGAGTGCTTTTATGATTATATTTTGTTATGAACACCATGTAAATTGTTTAAAACCAAAGTGATAGGCCTATTGCAGGCCTATTAATTACCCCATAGTTCGCTAATCAAACACAAAATCAAATCTTTAGGCCTATAATATTCTTAAATACAACAGTTTGAAACTAAATTTTAAAATAATATTATTTAACTTTGAATTTTTTTTTTATTAGAATTTACAATAAACATGTCTAATACTTCCATTTAACAATAATGAGCAGGTATTTGAAAGATTTTTAAGTTTATTCTCGGAAGATGCACTGTTTAACTTAAAACTTATATCTTATTAATAAATTATCATTTAACGACAAAAGGGTTTAAGAAGGAAAGACGTTTGAAGGCGAAGCCTCATCTTTTAATATTGTGACAACGCTTGTGCTTTTCTCAAGTTATTCCAGAAATACTTCAAACAATAAATATTTTCTTTTGTTCGGGAGTTTGATACCTTGTTTGAGGGGACTGTGTAGATAATATATCAAATAAAATTAAATCTAATATACTCTCATGGTTTAGGTTATCATTATCATCTAGCCCCGAGTTTTTTAAACTGGGAGGCGCGAATAATAGCCACAGTGAGAAATTTTCCAGATGATTCCTAGTTTAATAAATAAAAAAAGTGTTTTTATGTAAATTTATATTTTTTAGGATGAAAAATTTTTGTTTTTGTATTATTTTATAAAATTAAGGGAGGAGGCGCGTCATACGATTAAATGTTTTTGAGGGAGGGGTTGTAACATAAAGTTTTTCGAATCCAGTGTGATCCTAATGATAAGCAATATTTCAAATTTCATTTATCAAGTTGCAATAGTTTACAAGATACGAGGGTTCGAAAATCATAATTTTGGGACTCACTTATAGATAGATCATCTGCTACTTCCAAATGAGCTAGGAGTTTGAAATTTTGTACCGTCAGTTTCAATATTAACCGCCATTGGGGTTTTTTTTAAATACTATTTTTTGAGACAATAATTACGGCAGCTAAGCGCTCTGATTGACTAACTTCTCTAGTGGCTAATATTAAAACACATACCGCCTAATTCATAAAAGAGTCTTTAAAGTCTTTTAACTAATCAACTGTTAAACGATAATATGTACAGTATTTTAGTAAACTTTGTATCCATAAACACATTTAAAATGTGCATTAACTAATATCATATTTAAGCAAATAAAATTTGGCAACATGGTAAAAATCTCCGCAATTTCAGTAATTACTAAAATCATTAATCAAAACGAATGTAAAAATTATAGAAAATAAAAAAACTGATTTAAACACCAACAAAAACAAACATAAAACATGGCAAGAAATATGTCATAAGTTAGTTTTTTTAATTATTCAATAAAGTATTGAATTCAATTTGGACTAGAATCTAGTCCAAAAATGAAATACGCTTGTTTGAAAATCCTTTTACAGTGGATGTTTCTACGGCGCCAGGTGATTTACAATTAGAATTAATTGAATTGCAATGCCAAACACCATTACAGGATCTTTTTCGCGAGAAGTCCTTACCAGATTTTTATGCAGCGTTAGATTCTTATCCGAATTTGAGAAACCTTGGAATGAAAATGACAACGGCGTTTGCAAGCACGTACATTTGTGAACAAACATTTTCAACTTTAAAAAGAGCCAAACCAGCGTCTCGCGCTCGACTTTCAGATGATCACCTTCATCCCATATTAAGGATGAACGTCACTCAACTTGAACCAAATATTAAAAAATTAGTTTCTGAAAAACAACATCAGACTTCACATTAATAAATCGTGAGTACAGATTTTGTTCTTTTGAAATTTTAACCTTTTATGATTTCATTTAATTCTAAAAATAAATTAAAAAACGCAACATTTTCATAAAATTTATAAATATTTAAAAAAAATGAATCAGCACAAACATATTCGTGAATTCATTGAAAATGTTGAATTTTTTTCAAAGGTGTTACTAAGATATGCAATTATAAAGAATCCGGCCCGCGAAATCGTATGTCATGATGAATCCGGCCCACGGACAAAAAAAAGGTTGGGCACCCCTGGACTAGATGGTCTATCTATTGTCCAAAGGACTTAGAAAATAAATAAATAAACTTTTTTTTAAATATTACAGTGGAAATACTATTTTTTGAGACAATTACTGCAGCTAGGCGCTCTGGTTGTCTAACTTCTTTAGGGTTTAAACGAAATATACCAATATCCACAATAATATAAAATTAATTTTCGAATGGGAGGTTGATGGCGAGTTACCGTTTTTTGATGTTAAGATAAAAAAGACAGAAGAAAAATTAATGTTTGATATATTTAGGAAACCAACTCACACTAACAGATATGTTCATGCGGATTCCCACCACCATCCATCACAAAAATATGGAGTTATCAGAACGTTAAAATCAGAACATAAAAGAGCAGAAGAAATATGTTCTGAGGAACTCCTAGAAACAGAAAGACAAAGCGTTCAAGAACAATGGCTTCTCCAAATATGAAATCAAAAAATACGAGGCAGACAAAAAAGAAAGCAGACGATAAAGACAAAGAAAAAGAAAAGCCAACATATATATCACAGGTAACATTACCATATGTAAAAGGAACAACAGAAAAAATAGCTTCAAATTTGAGGAAACACAACATCAGAGTAATAATAGAATAATAGAATTTGTTGTTTTAGCAGCGAACCGAGTTAGTAAACGGACTCTTTTCACGAGAAAGATGTCAGCAGGTAATTCTAGACAGAGGATGAGGGCCTTCAATGATCGGAAGACCAGTCAGGCGGGCCAGCCTAACTACCAAGGAAGTCAGGATGGGTGGTATCAGGAAAGTAGGCATGAGGAACCTTTCCACCCAAGACCAAGAGACAGAGGACAATGTAGGGGAGCTGGAAATCCAGGGCCCAGGCAAGAAATCGGATTTGGAAAGCCAATCCAGGAGAACAGATCCGCTGGAAATCCAGGTGGCAGTAGAGGACAAGGATCGAAGTTATCGACGCAAGACTCACCACCAAAAAACGATAATATATATATAACTTCGAAGACATGGCCATGATGATACCGGATAATACTACAAGTTTAATTAATGCAGATCATACCGGTTATCAAACTCTAGCTGAAGAATGTTACAGTACAATAAGATCTATTAATTTTAGAGTAGACAGAGAACTTCCACTCAGCGTATTACAACATGCAATGAGTGAAGTTTTTGGACCTTCATTATAGATATGGCCTATAGAGACGGGATCCAAAGTGAAATTTTTGGATATGACGTAATGGCATTAGTTGACACAGATAATATATTGATACCCTCAGAAATTTCAGATTATTTAGACATTGGGTAACTTCAGAGATTCCACATGTTTAAAAAGATTGCAGAGGAAGGAATGGGATTTGAGGAAGGCGGAATGAGGTAATTGTACTTGCAATTTTACTCTCTTCAATGAATTAATTAAGTAAAGTATTTAATTAAGGAAATTTATTGGAAAGGAGGGAAATTTTTATTACAAATTAATTTTATAAATTTTATTTTGTTTGAATTGGAGTCACAGGAGTCGCGGAAGAGGCCGAGGCCGACGCGGAGACAGGCCAAGATTTTTTCCGTACAAGAGACCAGATGTGGTCGACTTATTTAGTATGTATTCAATTTATGATCATTATTTCTATTCAAAGTACACTATATATAGCGGATAAAAATAATTTTAATTTTTTTTTTTATTTTTACAGAATTTATCAACAATAAAAACATTACTATCAACAATAATTTTAGTGATATGGGGGAGAAGAAGGTTCTCCCCCAGAACCAGGACGTCCCCCTTTTGGAGGTAATAACAATAAAACCATAAGAAAAAAAAAAAATTGCTTTATTTAACAAATTCTGTCGTTGTTTATAGGACGTCGAAGAGCAGCAAGAAATTGACCAGCAACAAGAACAACTAGAACAAGAATAAACTAATAGAAGGAACCGGAGAATAAAACCAGCCGTTAGTGGACGCCTCTCACACCAATTTAATTCGTAAATATTTAAAATGATAGACACATTTGGATTCCTAGGTTGAAGTGGCCCTTCCCAGGGAGGGGACACACTTAGGCCAATTAGGCTCTTTGTGATACTTTGGATTCCTAACTCATCTCTTTCTTTTAAAACCCAGTAAAACCTCATATTTATTTTCAATATACTTTTTTTTTTTTATTTTAGATCATATACCATTTTTTTTTTATATTAAAAAAAAAAAAAGATGGCAGAGGAAGGAATGGGATTTATGCACTTGGAAGAGGAAGGCGGAATGAGGTAATTGTACTTGCAATTTTACTCTCTCTTCAATGAATTAATTAAGTAAAGTATTTAACTAAGGAAATTTATTGGAAAGGAGGGAAATTTTTATTACAAATTAATTTTATGAATTTTATTTTGTTTGAATTGGGTCACAGGAGTCGCGGAAGAGGCCGAGGCCGACGCGGAGACAGGCCAAGATTTTTTCCGTACAAGAGACCAGATGTGGTCGACTTATTTAGTATGTATTCAATTTATGATCATTATTTCTATTCAAAGTACACTATATATAGTGGATAAAAATAATTTTAATTTTTTTTTTTTATTTTTACAGAATTTATAAATAATAAAAACATTACTATCAACAATAATTTTAATGATATGGGGGAGAAGAAGGTTCTCCCCCAGAACCAGGACGTCCCCCTTTTGGAGGTAATAACAATAAAACCATAAGAAAAAAAAAAATTGCTTTATTTAACAAATTCTGTCGTTGTTTATAGGACGTCGAAGAGCAGCAAGAAATTGACCAGCAACAAGAACAACTAGAACAAGAATAAACTAATAGAAGGAACCGGAGAATAAAACCAGCCGTTAGTGGACGCCTCTCACACCAATTTAATTCGTAAATATTTAAAATGATAGACACATTTGGATTCCTAGGTTGAAGTGGCCCTTCCCAGGGAGGGGACACACTTAGGCCAATTAGGCTCTTTGTGATACTTTGGATTCCTAACTCATCTCTTTCTTTTAAAACCCAGTAAAACCTCATATTTATTTTCAATATACTTTTTTTTTTTTTATTTTAGATCATATACCATTTTTTTTTTTTGTTAAAAAAAAAAAAAAAAGATGGCAGAGGAAGGAATGGGATTTATGCACTTGGAAGAGGAAGGCGGAATGAGGTAATTGTACTTGCAATTTTACTCTCTTCAATGAATTAATCAAGTAAAGTATTTAACTAAGGAAATTTATTGGAAAGGAGGGAAATTTTTATTACAAATTAATTTTATAAATTTTATTTTGTTTGAATTGGGTCACAGGGGTCGCGGAAGAGGCCGAGGCCGACGCGGAGACAGGCCAAGATTTTTTCCGTACAAGAGACCAGATGTGGTCGACTTATTTAGTATGTATTCAATTTATGATCATTATTTCTATTCAAAGTACACTATACGTATATAGCGGATAAAAATAATTTTAATTTTTTTTTTTATTTTTACAGAATTTATCAACAATAAAAATATTGTAATAAATAATAATTTTAGTGATATGAAGGAGAAGAAAGCTCTCCCCCAAGAGGAGGACCAGGACATCCCCCTTTTGGAGGTAATAACAATAATCGCATGTTCTAGAGTCGGCAAACAAGACAATCTCTATATTTGTACAGAAAATGGAACAACAAAAAATATTGTATATCCACAAGCATTGAGAAATAAAACATATTTGTAAAAAATAGTATCAATATTTAAGCAATAAAAAGAAATTATTTATGGTTTGGTGGCCAATCCATTTGAAATAAATGTTTGTCGCCTAATACTACATACTTTGATTAATTATTTGTATTACTATGTAATGATTCACGTTTCTGTAATTTCGCAGGCCTGATGATGGTCTTCTTAGACCGAAACTGATTTATTGCAATTACAGACGTCTGGTCATTAAAATTCCTCGACATAATTTCTTGTAAATTATTTCAGCTCTGCGTTTCCATCTGCAACAAAACGAGTAAACCTCCTGCTCACTTTTACACTATCCTTCTCGTGCTGTTTCTTCCGTCGTTATTAAAAGTAACGTAGTATGTCATTATTTTCCTAATAAAACAAATACGATTTCCTCACCAGTCTACAAGTAGCGGTATCAAATTGACACACCTCGTCTACTCTCGTTGTGATATATACCGTGCCTGACGAAAGGTTAAAGATGGTCAACAAGAAGAAAATTCAATAGAGGTCACCTGGTTGAGAGTCAGCGGGTTTTTGGTGGTATAAAAAGAGAAACGGGTCGAGTACTTATGAAAGTGGTTGAAGAACGCAGTGCGGAAGTACTTGTTCCTATCATCCGAAAATGGATTGAACCAGGCATTATTATATGGAAGACCGGTACGCCGACGAAATGGAGGACTTAGTCAAGATTATCTATAATTATAAAAAGATAGCATGCCCTCGGATAATGGATTATTAATTTTAATATTCGTCATCTTTCTTCGTCTTACTCTCACACTGCGGCGTCGAAACCAGCCATCTTGGAAGTCAGTTGCCTTTTGGCACGCCATTCGTTCACTACATATTCGCGTTTTTTATTAAGTTTTTTTTATTTTGTGATTATTAGTGTTCATCAGTGTTTTAATTAGTGCCCTTGGAAAGCTCCTTGCCCCAAGAAAAATAGAGAAAATATGGGGCTTAGCTTTCTGGGGAGGGCCAGGCCCCCCGGCACCCCCCTAGTTACGCCCATGTTTCTAAGCTTTTACTTGACGCTTCAAATACTTCAGTAGTTGAATACACAACTAATTTCTAATTTTTTCAGGATAAATGGAATTTTCTCGACTTTCATCACCCCTAACTATTATTAGGTTATTATTTTTTCTTCAATTTTCTAGAATCTCAGTCAGTCCTGGAAGAATTTAAGAGCACCATCAAATTTTTTTTTTTTCAAAAAAAAAAAAAAAATAGAAAGCTAAAATAATCCCACTCTGAAATTTTCAGAGCATTTGTAGAAAAAAATCAAAGTTTTTTATAAAAAAAAAAAAAAAAATAAAAAAAAAGTGTCATTCATCCCGAAATTTTTGTTTTTTTTACGAAAATGTCAAAAAAAAAAACGTTCAAGATGAATCTGTAAAATTTTGTCATATTTTTTTCTGAAAAGTACATTTAAAGACAAAAATTTCAAAAAAAAAATCGTCCCGATAAGTTAATTTTTGACAGTTTTACGGTTATTTAAAAAAAAAAATCGATGTTTTTTGAAAATGCTATAACTTTTTTTTGGCTGGGTCGTAAAATCTGAAAAAATCTCCTATAGGGTATAAAAAAGATGACAAAGTTTCAGCCAAATCAAAAATGGTCGGGGTTCAAAAGTGGTCGAGTTGGCGTGGAATGCCCCATATATATTTACAATATAATGCGAAGACAAGTTTTCTCGGGTTAAGTCGCGTGGGGTGCTGAGATTTACTCGACGTTTCGGCTCTCGTTTTGGAGCCATTTTCAAGAGAAGGAGGTTAGGAGGTAATGGTGGAGGGGGTTGTTTACGGGGTCGCAGTCTTCCTGGTCCCCAGGTCAATTTGGTGGATGACTCAGAGGCGTGGATTGGTCTCTGAGAACTGGAGGAAGGTTGGGTGTGTGTAATTGTGTTCGGTTTAGGTTGACTACGGGGCCTCAATCTGCCTACTCCCCAAGTCGGTGTGTTGGTGGTGTGTTTGGTGGATGCCTCAGAGGTCTGGGTTTGTCTCTGAGGAATGGACAGTGGTTGGTTCTGTGTAATCGGGTTTGTGTTTGGTTTGGGTTGACTTTGGGGCCTCAATCTGCCTACTCCCCAAGTCGGGGTGTTAGCTCTTGGTTCCCGGGGTCTCAACCTGCCTACTCCCCAGGCCGCATACATCCGGTCACAGAAACCTTCAAGAACATTTACAATATAATATATATAAATTCCTCAAAAGTAGGACCATTTTTGTGTTTGAACCATGATTCTATTGCTGTCCATGTTTATTCTGGAATTATTTTCGATTTTATTAAATCTTTGTCGTCCACAGTCAAATTTTATCTTAAACCATAAAAGGATTAAATAATTTAGGATTTATTTTTTTGGATCTATATTAATTTTTTTTTTAGCCTAATTTCAGGGGGGATAGGTATATTTATATTAAACTCAAATGTTTCATTTTTTTTAGAGTGACTTATTATAACTCTAAACTCTGTAGAAGTGGAGATATGTTTGTATTTAGATGGTGCACCTCAGCAATATAAAAATTTCAAGCATTTTAGTAATTTATCACATTATCGTGAAGAGTATGGTGTGTTCGTCGAATGGAATTTTTTTTGCAACAGCTCACGGCTTCCCTACCTTACTGTACATATATATGTTGTCATTTTTTCAAAATAGTTTTGGATTCAAATTTGTTCCGGCGCCCCTGCCAATATGGATAAGAAAAGACCATTGAAACTGAAAACTTACTACGTGATCCAAGTGATTCAGAATCTGACGGGATTTTTGGCGATGGTAACGACAGTATGAACCTTTTGAGAATTCAAGTGATAGTGAACGTCCTCTCTAATTTTTAAGAATGGCTTCTCATTGCAAATTAGAAACACGCTCCACATATGTATAATTTGATGGACTGAGGATGGATTGTAATCCGAAACATTTACCAAATAAATTATTTTAATGTGGAAAGCAACCGCTGATGTATTTTCTCCATAATCTTTTCGATTTGTCCCAGCATACTTAACTTCTATTTATATGAATTGTCCAAAGATACTGATTTATTTTTAAATCAGCTTAGGGAATGGGGATTAATACCGGGGGAAGGAGAATACCTTTGCCCCAAGTGTATGAAACCACTAAAAATCATAGCGAATAAATCTAGGTATGGATTTTTTCTTTTAAAAGATGGTCAACAAGACATTAATGACTTTTTTAGGAAAGATGGTTTACAATGGTTTTGTGGTCACCAACTTAGAACGCCTCATAAAAAGACTACCCGCTGCCACACATTTGTAGAATTTAGCAAAGGTACTGGCTGTTATGATAGAAGACTTAGAATCTATATCCTTTACAGGTACTTTTTTTAGTCGTTCTAAATTAACTATTTTCCAAATACTTGGCTTCGTTAATCTTTGGGTATCACTAGTCCCATTAAATACCATCGCGAAACAATTAGATATATCTAATTGTAAGAAAACATCAATCGATTGGGCGACTTTCAGTCGTGAAGTGCAGATTGACGCTTTTATTTCAAATGCTAATAAAATTGGCGAACCCGGTAAAACTCTGGAGATTGACGAATCTAAATTCGGCAAAAAAAAAAATTCCACAGAGGTCACCTGGTTGAGGTCAGTGGGTTTTTGGTGGTATAGAAAGAGAAACGGGTCGAGTATTTATGGAAGTGGTTGAAGAACGCAGTGCGGAAGTACTTGTTTCTATCATCCGAAAAGTTTGTAAGAAAATATCCAAATATTTACGATTCATCTCATCACCTCTATAAAAATATGGCTAAGAAGGCGGAGGTCATTGAATATGCCGTTTTTATAAATAAAGCAAATAAATCGACTCAATGCTCGGGTTTAAAACCTCATGTTAGAGCATCCCTGATTCGAAACTGTAAAAATGCATTCAGTCGGCCCACTTGAAACAAAAATAAAATAGTTTTTTAAAAAAATTGTTTTATTCTTGACACCGAAAACTTGTGAAACGATAAGAAGCTGCAGCAAGTTCGATAAGATGATAAATGATACAAAACCTTTGAAAAAGATGTTCACTTCCTTCAATGAGAACGCTAATCAGTTTGATCAATAAAATTCCTTTCAGTTGAGGAATTAATGAGCAAATATTAGAAAGTAAATTTAGCAAAGAAGACAAAGTGGCTTCGGCCACGTCATGGTATTCATGGTGAAAGGCATAACAAAGAAATGGAAACAACCAGTTGCTTTATATTTCACCAAAAACGGGATGAAAAGTCCTCAACTTGCAGTATGTCGGGATCAAGATATTATTCCAAAAGGATTTCAAATCTAGAGTTATTTAAAAAAATAAATAAAAAACGTTCGTTTTAACTTTATAGCCCCGGTGTTGGACCAAATGTTAACAAACATTTCTGCCAATGACATTTTGAAAAAACAATCGCGTGAATATTGTATAAAGAACAATATGCCGGACATTCACTTATATTTAATTGAAGGGGAAGAAGTTTTTTTATTATTATATCATGGACCCATAAAGATTTTCAACTAGCATTCTGGAAACATATTCTAAATTTTTACAATTTCAACAGCATGCGTCAATCTCACTTTAAATTATGTCCTAAATTGACAGAAGAGCATGTATACCATAATTCATTGGATACTTCAAAAGACCCTTCGACTAGGCTTTCTTTTTCTGCTCCATCTACTTTGCATATAAACTCCAACACCCAAGGCAATACAACTTAATAGCATAGAAAATTTTCAATTATTTAACAACTCTCCTTCTAATGTTTTACCAAACAAAATTTTAAAAAATGAAGGTCAAGAACACTGCTCAAGTATTTTCTCAAACAGCAGCCTCAATAATCAAATCTTCTGGGATTTTCCAAGGTATTTTTTAAAGTATTTTTTGTTCCTCAAAGAATAACAAAATTACCGATGAATATTTATATTCCATTTGGAAAGATCCTTTAAAAATGATCGAATTTTGTCAAGCTTTCGGGCTAATTAGTAAAAATTTCGAATGTTCTGTCTGCCATAACGCTATGGACCTCAAACTATTGAAACACGGTTAGTTTTGGAAATGTGTCGATAAAAAGATACTTTCCAACATAATATTTACTGGAGTGAAGGAAAAAATTACAGGAATTTGTGCTTCCTTCCATAAAAATTGGAAATAAAAGATGCTGAAACCCAAACTATTCTAGAAAAATTATCCATACCATCTGTCTGTTATCTGTGGGCTACACTGGGGAGAAAAAATATTAGTGTTTTATCAACTAGAAATTTAAATAAAGATCCTGTTGAAAACTTTTTTGGCTGCATAAAATCCCAGGGTGGAAGAAATGTAAATCCATCATTATCATCCTTTGCAGCATTCTTCAAAACTTTGTTGATGAAAAATCTAACATCTTCACATTCATTAAAATTACGAAGGACTTTTGCAAAACCTAAGAAATTTGTTAACGTCTCATGAAACAGGTTGAGGTTCAGAATATGTTCAATTATAATGTAAAGGGGAATTATACTCCAACGAACTGCAATGAAAAGGTAACTCTTTGTTTCTTCTCAAAAGAAGATGGAAATCGACATATTTTTTGTATTAAATTATTTAAAATGATTTGTATTTGTGTTAAATTTACTTGGAAATGTATAAAAATTTATTTTTTGATACAAATTTATTATTTTAATACTTTAATTTGTTTTATTATTTAGTAAAATTGTTTATTTTAATATAATTTTTTTTTTAATAAATAAAAAATAAAATAAATAAAAAAAAACTATTGTTTCACCTACACCACTTTCCCTCAAAACTATAAACTCCTAAGGACTTTCATTTTTGTTTATTAAAGCTTTTGTGGTTTGAAATATTATTATTAGGAGAATTTTTAATTATAGACCACATATTTGTATTAAATATTTATTAAAAATATATATATTTGTACAGTATTTATATATTTTTAATAAATATTTAATACAAATATGTGGTCTATAATTAAAAATTCTCCTAATAATAACTTTCATTTTTTCACAAAAAAAGTATATTATTTTTCATAAACCCGTAATATAAATTTCATATACCAAAAATGAATTTTCATAAAAATGAATTTTAAAACAAGTACGAAAGAAAATAAGGATTTCCCGGCTCGTACGCGTGTTTGGTGAAAAAACGCCGGATCAGGCTCAGATACCAAAGTATGGCGTGTATGGGGCGCTTTAGATTCAACCGCGAGTGTGCCAAACCTGCAGTACAGCAGCTCTATTGAAAATGAGAAAATTCCAATTGAAATAAAAACAAAGGAGATGGATACACCTATGGCACCTACAATTAGGAGTGGTAAGTAAATAAAGTTTGAATCTGAATTAATTCCATTGTAATTATTGAAAAACCTTTTCAGGTGTAAAAAGAAAATTAGATTTTAATGGTGACCTTATTCCGAAAAAATTAACAGAGAAGATGCTATTTCTGGACCTTTTGCCGTTAAAACAGGTATTTTCGTTAAAGCGTTGATTGTAATAAGTGTTTAACTAATTTCGAAATTTTTTTTTAGGAATTAACAAGAAATTGCTAAATGAAACTGGTTTCTCTAGACCCGGTCAACTATCTAAAGCCGGGTCCACACTATGTAACAAAACAGGAAACATAACAAGTTAAGTAACAAATAAATAGTGAGGTCCGCCGACCCCGCATCGCGAGAAAAAGGCGATGACAGAAGAAAAAGAAGAATGAAAATTTCCTTCTATGAGAAGGAAAATTCAGAAGCCAAGATACTATTCTGTAGGGGTACATTCGCGTTTGTATGATCAGGAATTGTTTTGTGGAATGGTTTGTCTGTCAATACTTGCGATTATAGTCCTGATAAAATCTATAATAAATTTTGTCAAGACCTAATGTGCTAGTTGTGTGAAATTTTTAATTAGTTCTTGAGTGCATATAATAGTTCAGGTAGCGAGGTCATACCATCCTTGTTTTATAGCACTAATGTACAATCACAGCAGTGATATTTCCTCTTTGTGCACGAGGAACCTTATCAGGACCCGGTTGTTCAAGTCAAAATCGCCGCCTGATTTCTTGTCAAAAAAGACAACTCAGAGATACCATAATTAAAAAAAAAAAATAGTGAACAGCGTTGCTCTAATGTCTGGGCGCAGTGCGCCAGTCGCATAGGTTTGCTTTCAAATCTCATTATGATATTCTTTATCATTTGAGAAGGTGAATTTTATTTTTGGCTTTTGCCGAACTTCGTTCCTGGAATGGGCTAGCCACCATTGAGGCTTTTTTCGATTTTGCCCTACTTGGGGCATTCCAGGACACGTTCACCCTTGTTCTATAATATTAAAAAAGACGAAATCCTTTGATTTTATTGTCGACGGACCCAGTGGGGATTTATTTTTGCTGTCGACGGTCATATATTAATAATTTTTCTTTTAATATATGAATTGTGTGCTGCGTGCCTTGATTATAGAGAAAAAATCAAACAACAGACTTCAGATTATAACAGATATTATTCGGATTTTCACAACGGGCTTTAAGGACCTGATAAGCAAATTTCTTTTTAGCCGGCTTCCATCAGCCATTAAAGTCATTATAAGCTTAACAGACTTACTGCGTCTTGCCTTATTGGAGGCGAGAAGAGAGTGAAGGAAATTGGAAATTATTTTTTTAACACCCGAATAAGGCTCCAATTTTAAT
>JAKCPI010018990.1:0-17609 GCA_023213315.1 Euborellia annulipes | reverse complement strand
ATAACTCTACAGGATAAACAGACCTGAGAGTTCCAACTTACGGATTCACCTAGACTGTCAATAGCAGAGATGGGTGAAGGGTTTGTTGGCTGCGACTAGGGTTATCACAATAAGCCACTTAGGGCCGGTCTTTTCATCTTTGGGTAGCACGTTAACCTATGGGTAGTGTGCAATGCAGAAACCCTGTTCCAGGGAATGAACTCTCTTCAGTATTAAAGGTTTTTTGAAGTTTTCTACTTAATAAAGACATAAAATATAAAAATTATTAAAAATAAAAATTGAAATTAATTCAAATAAATATTATAAGTTAAAATAATTAATTTTAAAAAAATTATTTTTTTTACTAAAATTTAAAATTTGAAATGCTTTAGTTGAAGCTCGTCTCGCCAGAGTGCGCCAGAGGGAGTTGGCCAACCTTCGAACATGGTTTCAACTCGGCTATTAGAATATATTCAAATAATCATCTTCAACACCTTGCCAAATATCCTAGAAATATAATCCTGACTGACATAAAATGAATAATAACAAAAAAAGGGATAGATTGAAGAATGCCTCTGTTATTTTTATGCGTGAAGTTACGAAGCTGCTGCCAGCCTTGTGTTCCTAATATCACTCCTTTGCTAAATCGTACCCAGAGCTTTTGGCTCCGACTAATTTAACAGAGAGCTTGGCAAAAAATTCAACATATATACATATACATATACTCCAAGGCTGGGTTATGCAAATAAAAAGCAAATGGCTGCCTCAGTTACCAGTGGACCTAACCTTTTGCATATTGTAAAATAGATCACATCTCATCACTTTATTGATAAAATAAGTTGAATCAAAATAAAAATAACAAATATATCTACTTTTTTTTAAATAAAATGATGGGATGTCATATATTTTACTATAAGAATAAAAATGAAGAGGGTTTCTGCACTACAAAAAAAGCAATTTAACAGACACTTCGCTAACTACCCAAACATGAAAAGACCGGCCCTTAGGCTGAGGTGTATCTGGGGTGGCAACACGGACAGGCCCTGAGAAAAAAAAAATATTTGTCCTACAAAATATATGGTTTAAAGGAAAGGGGTTGGAGAATAGTAACCAGCAAATTTATAGCTCCACCTGACGTCCTTTTATTTGGCAGATATTTCGATGCGTAGAACACACATCATCTTCAGTGCCGCGAGGATATAGTAGGTGGGCTTGAAGATCATTTATATCAAATGCCTTAGGGGCGTTATACATAACGGAGGTGCCTTCTTTAAGCTGATGACCGCTCTGTGTCCATAGCAGAATTGAATATATGGTTTGATCAAGTGTCTTCCACTTCCAATATGTACATTTTCGAAGTGGACTTTGCGACTAGTGGCATATAAACGGTCTTTTAGTCGGAGCAAGGGCACAGTACTTGAAAACGTCTACAGAATAAGAAATCAAAACGTTATAACTTTAATAAATAAATAATCCAAATTGCTGAGTCTGTAATTAAAACTCCCAAAATAATAATCCCAACTTGATTTGTTTTGTTGTTTCAAAAAATGTGGATTTTGTTGTTGTTGTTATTAACTCTTGTTTTTGTTGTTTCAGGTCATTCCGGCGGCCTGACGAATGCAAATTCAGAATGTGACTAGCTGGTCGAGGGGGACTTCTCGGAGTATCTACGTCGGCAAGCAGAATCAGCCGAAATTAGCCGAGGAGTTCCCTAAACAACAATACGAGCTGATTGCATTCAATCATTTCACATTCAGTCGGGTATACCCGATTTCAGGTTGGGCTTAGGCAAGAGGGTTGTGGAAAAGCCCATCGGTTTCAAACGAAAAGATCTCCTAGAGGCCTTAGTTCAGGCTGTCGCGCAGCTCAATCGAAACGTCACCACTAAACAGCACAAGTGAGTTGAATCTATTCCCTTCTTGATTGCTTTACAACACAACGCAGATGGAGGTGGGGAAATTCAGGAGCGACGTCTAAACGTACTTTAAAAAAAAAACTAGACTATTATAAGAATTTTTCAATGCGGTTAATGAATTAAATTCATAAGAGATTATTGGGACATCGAGCTATAATTTGTTTAATGACTTATTAAAAAATTATCGTAATTAATTTTTTTGTTATCAAGCAAATACAAAAAAATAATCTGTCTCAATAGTCTTTAATTTAAATGAATTTATTGTTATTATAATCACATTATTAATTAAGAAATAATAATTATTATTTTATAAATATTATTATTATTATTTCTTAATTAATATGTGATTAATAATAACAATAAATTCATTTTTAAATTAATAATAATAATTATTTTATAAATCTTTATTATTATTATTATTATTATTATTTTTTTTTTTTTTTTTTTTTTTTTTTCAAAAACATTCACACTTTTTCCTCATTCACACTCACATTCACACACACATTCACACAGTCTTTTCGGCAACTGAGGCCATTTAAGACTTTTTACAATAATCAGTATGTTTAATATATCAATTGTGGGGTCCAGGCATTTTTATTTAAGTCATTTGGTATCCAAATGCCTTAAATAAAATTATCGGACTGCCTGGGGTCCGAACCCGAGACGTTCGGTATAGAAGGTAGGCACGCTATATTATTATTATTATTAATTAAGAAATTTTTAAAATAAAGCTTAGATGATTTATTTAAAAATCAAATGTCAAATTAGTTCAGCATTCTTGCAATAGATGGCAGGCTAGTCTAACAGCCGATCCCCTAATAGCCTATATTTATATATTTTTATGCTTTTATAAAAGATACATAATATATAATAACATTTATTGGATGAATGATACAAAAAGAGGATGCAGCCAATAAATTATAAAAATTCAATGAAAATCAACCAATTGCATTAAATATTATTAGCTACCATTCTGACATCTCTTGGCAAATTTTTGAATTACTTGATTTTTTGGGCATAATAAGATTTAGATCCCGTCAATTGATTGGTAACCAAATCAATTTAAGACCGAGATGCCGAACAACCCTATCACTGGGAGCAATAAAATACGTAGATTAATTTAATTAAACTCTATGTATGAGAGAGTTTAATGTTTTTATTAATGTGCCTCATAAAGGCTTCAATCAGCAAGAGAATGAATGGATGAATGGATCAACTGTGTGGGTGTGTGTGTGTGTGTGTGTGTATGTGTGTGAAATAAACATCCCTCCTCTCTTCCTATCTGATAAGAGATACTTCTACCTCTCTCTCTCTCTCTCTCCAACACATAAGTTGAACATTAAATTTGTTCTTATCTCTTAGTTATTGCTTATCTCGTCTACTCATAAATTCGCTCCCCATTAACCTATTGTTTCTCTTGAGGAGAGATAACGAAATTCGATTTTTGTTCAATGACGGGTAAAGAGAAAAGTTAAAAGAAAATCTGGTGTGATTGGCGCACGGCACACAACTTTCTCTTACCTTCGGTAATTGAAAGTTGTGTTTTGTTCTTGCCACACCAGATTTTTTGTGTCAACAGTACGTTAAGGGGAAACGGGAGCAAAGGTGTTACGCATGTTTTTCCCGCTAAGATGGCGTAGTGTGTCATAAAAAGTATGCCTAAAAAATCAAGTAGTTCAAAAATTTGCCAAGAGATGTCAGAATGGTAGCTAATAATATTTAATGTATTTGGTTGATTTTCATTGATCTTTTAACAATAAATACTTTATAAGTGTTATTATATATTATGTATCTTTTATAAAAACAAAAATATATAAATATAGGCTATTAGGAGATCAGCTTTTAGACTAGCCTGCCATCTATTGCAAGAATACTGAACTAATTTGACATTTGAATTTTAAATAAATCATCTATTCTTATGTTAAAAATTTCTTCATTAATATGTGATTACTAATAACAATAAATTCATTTTTAAATATAAAAAAAAATTAAAGATTATTGGGACAGATTGTTTTTTTGTATTTGCTTGATAACAAAAAAATTAATTACGATAATTTTTTAATAAGTCATTAAACAAATTATAGCTCGATGTCCCAATAATCTCTTATGAATTTAATTCATTTAAAAAAAAACCGCATTGAAAAATTCCTTATAATAGTCTAGTTTTTTTTTTTAAAGTACGTTTAGACGTCGCTCCTGAACCCCCCTTAATGTCCCATGAAATTTGAATAAATACACTGGGTGTGTGTGTGTGTGTGCAGAGGGAATTTATTTTTTTGACCCATGGTTAAAGGCGGGTTACGAAGCTAGTAATATATTTCATTTTATAAAAGGTGAAAGAAAATAAAAAATGATTTAATTAAAGCGAACAATTAGACATCAAAGTTTGACATCTTTTCATTTTGATTGAGGAGACATTTCCAATGTCCCCCTCAACATCATTCCATCAAAATGTCATCATATTTTATCTAGTCCACTTAACCATGATATTATGAGAGAATCTCTCAAATTGTAACAATGACTGGCATTCTATTAAAGAAATTAACTATTACCCTTCGGTAAGAGAAAGTTGTGCACCGTGCTGGTCACACCAGATTTTTTGTGTCGAGATATATTTAGTTTCTTTATTCAGTGGAACAAGCTGGGTTTAGATCTGGTTTTTCCACAAATGACCATCTGCACGTCGTAAATCAGCTAATAGAAAAATCCAAGGAATACCAAATCGAAACATACTTAGTTTTCATCGACTTCACCAAAGCATTCGACTCCATAAATCAAAACTATATTTTAAAAGCTCTCACATCACAAGGAGTAGAGAATGACTACATAGAAATCATAGAAAAGATTTACAAGAACTGCGAATCTAGAATTCTTCTGGATGAGACAGGCGCATTTTTTCCTGTTAATAGAGGAGTAAGGCAGGGTGATCCCTTGTCACCAATACTATTTAACTGCGTGATCGAAGAGATGTTCAGAAAATTTAATTGGGAAAGAAAAGGCCTAAAAATAAATGGAACTTATCTGAACAACCTAAGATTTGCGGACGATATCGTGTTGATTGGTAGATCTAAAGAAGAAATAACGGAGATGCTTCAAGATCTGTACAAAGAGGGCCAAAGAATAGGACTTCAAATTAACAACAAAAAATCGGTGATAATAACCAATGGGAAGCAGGAAAGTTGTAAATATGAAAAAAGAGAAGAGCCTATTCCTTGCAAAAAGGAGACTAATTACCTGGGTCAAACAATAAGCTTTGAGGACAGATCTTACCAAGAAATAAACAGAAAAATCAGCCTAGGGTGGAAAAAATTTTGGTCCTTGAAATTTATTTTAAAAAATAAGGAATTTAATATTCCATCAAAAATAAAGGTCCTAAAAAAATGTGTGATACCAGTAATCACCTATGGTGCCCAAACATGGACTCTGAATGAGAAAACAAGCAAAAAACTGGAAACAACGCAGCGTTCCATGGTAAGAAGCATCATCATAGGTGTAAAAAGAAGAGATAGGTTAAAAATAGAAAATATATATAAAAAAACAAAAATGGTCAACATCAACGTACACCTAAGAAAAATTAAATGGAAATGGGCTGGCCACATTGCCAGACTAACCGACGAAAGATGGACGAAGAGGATACTCGACTGGTGCCCCGTTGATAGGAAAAGGAAAAGAGGAAGACAACTAAAAAGATGGTCGGACGACATAGCAAGAACTTCGGGAACGGACTGGACAAGAGTAGCGAGACAAAGAAACGCCTGGAAATTCTTGGGAGAGGCCTATGCCCTTAGGGGCCTGGTTCCGCCGTACTAAATAAATCTTTTAACTTAATGTAAAAAAAAAAAAAAAAAAATAAATAAATAAATAAATAAAGTTGTATCTAAAATTGTACATAAGAACCAAAATGGCAATAAATAAAAATAAATAAAATATTTAGTTTCCCATAGCACCTTAGTTTCAAACTTGCATTTTAAATGTTGACTGCTTCAAATAAACTATGGTTATTTTTCAAAATTTTAATCTCATATTTGGACATTTTATACACAATATAGAATCGTAAATAAATACAAAATTTCATAAGAATTGGAAAAAAAAAATTTTTAAATGCCTAAAAAGTTCCAAAGGGGACCCCCTTTTGAATCGAAATTAACATACAAATCCCTATAGGAAATTAACATTGGCCAAATGCGAAGATAAGGTGGAAAGGGAATTTAAAAAGAGAAGAGAGAGACGATAATGTTTGCAAGTGAGAGAGAGATTTTTTTCTCCGAAACAATTAAAGAAAGAAATAAATTAAATATAAATAGAGAAGATCACTCACCCTTCACTGCTTGTGAAATTGCTATCTTATAGATTTTAATTAAATTTCAATTTTCCTTTTGGTTAATGTCATTGCATTTTGCAGATACAGCCTGGACGATTTCCTGGAGGGTTTATACCGCATCGAGCCGACCACAGGAACTCAATATGAACTCTATTTCCGGAGCAAAGCAGGCGGGGGTGGCTCTTCTGGGTACCATAAGGTGGTGCTGATGAGACCCTTTGCGCCAATCCGAGCCCTCTCGGCGAGGGCGTTACTCCATAAGGACAAGGAGCTGATTCATGTGATTGTGCCACTTGGCGGCCGAATTGCCACCTTTCATAGTTTTATTGACAAATTTGTGAAAATTGCATTAAAAAACGACCGACGGGTGGCATTGACGGTCGTTTATTTCGGCGATCCCGGACTGACCGATGCTAGAAATATCATGTCTCGAGTTCTGGTGAGTTGCTTTCTTTCTTTTATAATAATGGAATGCAAAGAATACATAAATATTTCTCTATACATTTCCTATAGGGGAAATCGTAACTTTAAAAATTAATAACTCAAAAAGTTATAGGAATTTCGGGATGAAAATAATTTTCCTGTAATCCCGAGAACGTCCTCTTTATGCATATAAAATTTCATTTCAAAATTCCAACGGGAAGTTGCCTAAATAGGGCGTGACAGACAGACGGACATTAGCGAATTATATATATATATAGATTTTCAATGCGATTTTTTTTTAATGTTTTAAATTTATAAGGAATTATTGTAACAGAAAGTTATAATTTTTTTAATGATTTATTAAAAAATTATGAAAATTAACGTTTTGTTATCAAGCAAATACAGAAAAACAATTTTTTTTTTTTCAATTTAATATTATTATTAATCACATATTAATTAAGAAAAATTTAAAATAAGTTTATATGAGTTATTAAAAAAAATTAACTGTTAAATAGTTCAGCACTCTTGCAAAAGATGGCAGGCTAGTCTAACAGCCGGTATTATCAGATCCTCTTTTAGCCTATATCCAGTAGCGTATCCAGGGGGGAGGCGAAGGGGGCGCATCAAGATTTTGGCGCCCCCCGCGTATCCGGCTTTCCGGCTTTTTCCCAAAATCTCCGGCTATTTTTTTTTGAAATTTCATAATAAAATCATTTTAGGCCTATATCACAAATCCGGAAAAAAATTATAAAAAAAAGATCGAACGAGATTACGCTCTACCTCTGAGCCATAGGATAAGACCTAATATCTATTATGACAAAAATTTGACAAAAGTAATTTTATAACTGTAATGTTATATTAATAAGAGGGTAAAAAAAAAAAATGAGAGATGCAATTAAGGTTTTTTTTTCTTTATTTATTTAATCCACACGGTTGACGTTTCAGTTCCGTGTTTGGACCATAAGAGTTTGGTACAACAAAGTATAAAATGCACTTCGCCAGCTCTGAAGATGGTTCAAACACGGAACCGAAACGTCAACCGTGCGGATTAAATATAGAAAAAAAAAAAAAACCTCTCTCATTTTCTAAAAAAAAAATATATTTTTCTTTTTATTATTTTAAGATTTAAATTTCGGCACCGTCCCCAATACAAGTATTTTTGTTCAATAGTTAGCAACTCGAATTGTTAGCCATCGCTACTTTAGAACACGCCGATAAGAAATAAAAAAAAAGTCCCATAAAAATCCGTCAAGTAGTTTCAAGAGTCCATTAGAGAATTAAAATAAAATAAAATCTCACAATTATAATTCTATAATTAACGATATAAATATTCTATATTAAAATTTAATTAATTTCTCTTATAAGAAATATTTTTTTTTCAATCGTACAATAAAAAAATTTTAATTTACAAAAAAAGATGGAAGAAGAAAAAAAAAAAAAAGAACGTTATTATTTTCCAATCTTAAGAAAAATGGTTTTGTTTGAATGAGGTCAAGGATTAAGAGAGAGAGAGAGAAAAAAAAATTTAATCTTAAAGCTTTGCTAATTAACTCCTTTTTTTTCAACTTCTACCAACTTAAAAAAAAAAAAACTTTATTTTCTACTCTCTCTGCTTTGGAAACAATTAGTGAACCCTGTGAAATCTGATTTCGTTAAAGAAAAAGAAAAACTTCTTTTTCTCTCTCTACATTTACTGAGTAATTAGCATTTTATTGGTTTAGCCACACAGTGACTCGAACCAGTATCTTCTACTTTATATCTTGAATCCAAATAAATGACCTTACCTCTACGAAATATAGAAGTCACGGTAACAAAATAAAATAAGAGAAAGTAAAAATATTCTCACATTTTTATATAAATTTACATTTTGAATTGGAACTAAATATATAACTACACTGTAAAAAAAAAATATGAATTTTCAATCATTTTTCATATACTTGGGTGATTTAATATTAATATACCCAGGATATGAAATAAAATTAACATAAAAGTTTATGAACAAATTACCAACTTTTAAACTTATCTTTTTCTTTGTGTGCCGCCAAATTTAAAAGTGTACCGCTACAAGTTGAGAATCCCTGGTCTAAACGTTCTCAAATAACTCGACTACCTCAAGGAATTTTATTAATATTATTTTATAATTATTTTAAGGAAACATGAAATTATTCTTTTAAAATTTATTTCACAAATCTAAATTTATTAAATTCTGGTTTGAAATTCGCGCTCTAAACTATTTAAATATTTATGAAGTATATTAAAATCATACTAATTAAATACTTATTATAAAGTAATTCAACTAAATAGCTATAAAAATTAAAATTAACAATTTTTACCAAAATAATTAATTTTAAAATATACAAGAAATTTGTTAGGTTGGCAACAAATTGAACTTTCTCATATATATTCATAAACAGTTTATGAAACAGAGTTCCTATACACTGTTAAAAAAACTTCCAAAAAACTTCCTATACAAGTATAGGAACTCTGTTTCATAAACTGTTTATGAATATATTGAGAAAGTTCAATTTGTTGCCAACCTAACAAATTTCTTGTACATTTTAAAATTAATTATTTTGGTAAAAATTGTTAATTTTAATTTTAATTTTTATAGCTATTTAGTTGAATTACTTTATAAAAATTATTTAATTAGTATGACTTCATAAATATTTAAATAGTTTAGAGCGCGAATTTCAAACCAGAATTTAATAAATTTAGATTTGTGAAATAAATTTTAAAAGAATAATTTCAAGTTTCCCTTAAAATAATATTAATAAAAATTCCTTGAAGTAGTCGAGTTATTTGAGAACGTTTAGAGCAGTAATTCTCAACTTGTCGCGGTACACTTTTAACGATTTCAAAATTTGGCGGCACACAAAGAAAAAGATAAGTTTAAAAGTTGGTAATTTGTTCATAAACTTTTATATTAATTTTATTTCATATCCTGGGCATATTAATATTCAACCACGAAAGTATATGGAAAATGATTGAAAATTCATATTTTTTTTACAGTGTACTTGTAAAGGAAGTTTTCTTGAAAATTTTTAACAGTGTACACAAAAAATCTGGTGTGACAAGCACAGAACACACCTTTCAATTACTAAAGGTAAGAGAAAGTTGTGTGCTGTGTACGCCTAGATTTTTTTCTTTTTTTACTTTCTCTTACCTATATATATTAATAAATATAGAGAAACGCGTCTCAATTTTTTATGTCCCACATAATGTTTGTTTGTGATTAAGATAACTCAAGAACGAAAAGAGCTACGAGGTTGAAATTTTATATTTAAATTCGATACCCCCCTTGGACGTATCGCGAATATTTTAAACAAAATAAACCAAAGACTACTAATACTTTACTGATGCAATTTTTCAGTTTTTTTGATTTTCTCAAAATTGGATGGAAGGATTTTGATTAAAATTTAAAAATCAATTATTTTTTAGATGATCTTTAAAATGTATATTCTCATTTTACCATTTAAATTGTTTAAAACACACTTTACTCTAGTACTTAGTAGGCCATGTTAACAAAATTCTTGAATTCTAATAGGGTAAAGGATACAGTGGTTGGCCCTCTTAAGAATTTTTACTTCTTTTCCACTTAATTTCTGCTAGGCCAACAAAGCAATCAACTTGAATATTTTTTATAGGAATTCTAAAACTACAGTTATTCTGACTCGATATAAAAGATTGAAGATTTTCCAGCCGTTTTTTTTTTTTAAAGGCACAAAAGCCAAAAAAGTTTTCAAAAACATAGTAATTTTCGGCCGAAACCGAATCTTGTATTTCCTATACAAAATTAATATCATTTTATTTATTTATTTATTTTTTTTTTATTTTTTCCCCTCTCGTGAAAATCATTTTATCTTTTTTTTTAAAGTGAAACTTCTATTTAATGGCCTCAAATTTTTCGATCTTCTATCAGCATGTCGCGTTACAAGCCGTGACATCAAAGGCCGTGTCTCTACAAGCCATGACGTCACAAGCGGTGACGACAAAAATATGAAAGTTGAAATTTAATATATATGACGAATTATAAAAAAATAATTGTGAGATTTAATTATTCAATTTTTAAATTGATAAAATATAATTTTTAAAATAATTTAAAATGATTCAATTACTAAATAAATATTGTTCTCAGTTTTTAATATGCCGTGATATGATTTCCCATTTTCCCAATTATTAAATTCATATTAAAAACGCGATTTTAATACCCTTAATTGAATAATTTTCTGAAAATTTTCAGTTAAACGCCCTACGATCCGAAAATAAAAGTTTCACTTGCATCGTGGTTTCATAAAACCACACAATTGGCAACCCCCTGGCCTAGATTGTTGAGAGAATTTGAGAAATTTCTTTTTAATCATAATAAAATATTAGAATACCGCGTTCAAGTGTCTCGAGTTATTTGTAATTTTAATTTAAGCAAATGTTTCCGTAGGTAATTTTTCTCTCAACTCTTTTCTAAAACAAAAAGTTCATTTAAGTTTATTCTCACTTGTTAGGGACTTGTATTTTAAAATGTTTATTAGGAAAATATGCACATGGACTATATACATATACATGGATGCTTGTGGAATGCCAGAAAATAAATTCGCTCTCGTATGAAATCTCTAAAAACTTTTACAATGATATTTTCATTTATGAGAAGAAAAAAAAAAAAACATTTTTGAATACACAAATGCATCATTTAATATGGATCTGTCTGTGGTAAAAATAAAGTCTGAATGTAATTAACATCGAGGTAGGTATTCAGTGGCGGATCCAGGGGGGGGGGGGTAATCTGGTGTAACTAGTCGCACAGCACGCAATTTTTTCTTATATTCGGTAATTTAAAGGTTTATTCTGTAATTGTTTACCAGGATATACGAGGGTCGTTCAATAAGTCCTTAGAAAAAAGATAAAAAAAAAAAAAAAATTTTATTTTTCAACATGATCTCCTCAAACTTTTCTCCAACTTTTTTAACCCATTTTTTAAAGTGGAACTTTTATTTGATAGCCTAACAAATTTTTTCGCTCCTCTATCGGCTTGTCGCGTTACAAGCCGTGACGTCAAAGGCCGTGACGCTACAAGTTATGACGTCACAAGCCATGACGACAAAAGTAGGAAAGTTGAAATTTAATATATATGACGAATTATAAAAAAAATAATTGTGAGATTTAATTATTCAATTTTTAAATTGATAAAATATAATTTTTAAAATAATTTAAAATGATTCAAATACTAAATAAATATTTTTCTCAGTTTTTAGCATGCGTCTATTGATTTCCCATTTTCCAATTATTAAATTAAGATTAAAAACGTGATTTTAATACCCTTAATTGAATAATTTTCTGAAAATTTTCAGTTAAACGCCTAACGATCCGAAAAAAAGTTTCACTTGCATCGTGGTTTCATAAAAACACACAATGTTTTTTTATTTTTATTAATACATTATCCATTTATTTGCAAGAAACAATTGTTTATACAAATAGGAGATAATTTCTCTTTACATTGAACTTAGCATAAATTCTTATATATAATTTTTTAAAAAGTTAAATAACGCTTAGTTTACAAATTTAACTACCGCAAATCCAGGAGAATGAAGACTGACGAAGGGGAGAAATTTCATTACTAGGTTTACGGGAAGGAAGGCCCGAAAGGAATTCACACGGAGGTTATTAAGCATCTTCGATTTAAGAGTTGCACTGTGAAGTAATAGATTTTTTATATCTCCTTTTTTGGACTTCACAGAAGCCATTTGGACACCAAATGGTTTAAATAAGAATGCTTGGACCCCAATATAGATAAATTCATAAATATCGTAAAAGTCTTATGTGGCCTAAGATGCCGAAAAGACTGTGTGAATAAAAAAAAAGTGTGATTGTTTAAAAAAAAAAAAAATTCTAATATATCGGTGGAAACTAAATATATGTCGACACAAAAATTCTGGTGTGACAAGCACAGAACACAACTTTCAACTACCGAAGGTAAGAGAAAGTTGTGTGCTATGTGATAGTCAAGGAAAGTTCGACTTAACCTGATTGTTGCATTTTCAGAGTGATTTTATGGTTAATATATATTTTTAATTTCTCTTACCTATATATAGAGAGAGAGAAAGTATTGGATTCATGACAAAAAATTCAACTACCGAAGGTAAGAGAAAGTTGTGTTCTGTGCGACAGTCACACCAGACCTTTTATTTCAAAGTCCTAAGGCATGGAGAAAAAGAAAGGATTGAAGACCCCATGGCTTGTCTTCTTACGATTATTATCTCTCTAACGGAGGTCAAAAGACAATCAATATTGAGGAAATCGTCTTCCACTTCTCTCTCTCTCTACACACACACACACACACACACACTGCAGACAACAGACAACAAATAGACAGAGTATGCAAATTCCTATCAATGGATGCAAAACAACAAACTTGGGCCCTTTGAAAGAGACGAGGCACAATTGAATGAGAACGACAACCAATCGAAAATACGCGCGTATTCATTCATTTAAGGGGCCTCGGGAGTGAAGGTGTTACGCATGTTTTTCCCGCTAAGATGGCGTAGTGTGTCATAAAAAGTATTTCCAAAAATCAAGTAATTCAAAAATTTGCCAAGAGATGTCAGAATGGTAGCTAATAATATTTAATGCATTTTCATTGATCTTTTAACAATAAATACTTTATAAATGTTATTATATATTATGTATCTTTTATAAAAACAAAAATATATAAATATAGGCTATTAGGGGATCAGCTGTTAGACTAGACTGCCATCTATTGCAAGAATGCTGAACTAATTTGACAGTTGATTTTTAAATAAATCATCTAAGCTTATTTTAAAAATTTCTTAATTAATATGTGATTAATAATAACATTAAATTCATTTTTAAATTAAAAAAAAAAAAATTAAAGATTATTGGGACAGATTGTTTTTTTTGTATTTGCTTGATAACAAAAAAATTAATTACGATAATTTTTTAATAAGTCATTAAAAGAATTATAGCTCGATGTCCCAATAATTTCTTATGAATTTAATTCAAAAAAAAAAACCGCATTGAAAAATTCCTTATAATAGTCTAGTTTTTTTTTTTTTTAAGTACGTTTAGACGTCGCTCCTTAAATATAAAATTTCAATCTTGTAGCTCAATTCCTTCATGCTTTACTATTTATTTATTTATTAATAAGTAAAGTAAAGGAAGAAAACTTTTAGATTCACTTTGAATTAACTGAAATTTTCAAAAAAATCTCTCTCTCTCTCCCTTGATGGTTGGTCATTATACGTTCTTGTTTGAGAGTGAATGCGCTGTTGATTGAATCCAAGAGAGAGAGCTCTTGTTTACCAACTTTTAATTAACACTTTTGAGACACCCCCATCGAACGGGGGATGCCTTAAGGCAAAGGCAATCGTTCGCCTCCCCCCCCCTCGCATTAACTACTAACTAGAGTTGATATTAAACGAGTGTTCTTCTTTAAATTCTCTCATAATAGAGTGGGTTCGGGAAAAAGAGAAATTTTTCTTTTCCTTTACAACGACAACGCTTGCTGACAAATCGATATTAAGTTGTAAGGTTGTTCGGACATTGAAACACTTTAATAGATTAAAAGCTAATTTTTTAATATGTTATTAATCACTAGGGCTCGGATTTCGCCCTATTTGCCTTTTTTTAATTTATGGCTTAAAAATTTAGGCCAATATGATATGTATACGTTTCATGAAATTCTGAATAAAATAAGAGGCATTTGTTAGTGCCTATAATGCCTATTTTGGCCGATTTCTAGGTTTTAGTGCCTATTTCATCTATAAATGCCTTTTTTAGTGCCTATTTTAAGTATTTCAACTTAAAATAAGCTATTTTAAGCCAATTTCGGCTTTTTTTTTTGAAATTTCACAATAAATTCATTTTATATCACAAATCCGGAGAAAAATTACAAAAAAAATCGAACGAGATTCGAATACTAAAAAAAAAAAAAAAAAAAAAAGGTCGAACGAAAAACAGCGTCCCAGTTGGGCTTCGCCCCTCCGCGAGAGAGAGAAAGTATTGGATTCATGTCAAAAATTCGATGTCGAGATTTTGATGGATCTTCACGTTTTGAGGTCCCCTGAATCCAAAAAGTGGTTTTCGTGACAAGGTCTGTGTGTGTGTGTGTGTGTGTGTGTGTGTGTGTGTGTGTGTGTGTGTGTGTGTGTGTGTGTGTGTGTGTGTGTGTGTGTGTGTGTGTGTGTGTGTGTGTGTGCTGTGAACAAAATATCTCAAGAACGAAAAGAGCTAGGAGGTTGAAATTTTATATTTAAGTTAGGTACCCCCATGGGAAGTGACACAAAGCTTTTGAACAAAATCGACCAAAGAGTACTAGTACTTTACTGATGTACTTTTTCAGTTTTTTTCGATTTTCTCAAAATTTGATCCAACGATTTTTTTTTAAATTCAAAAATCAATTATTTTTTAGATTCTCAATAAAATGTATATTCTCATTTTGTCATTGAAATCTTCTGAAGACCACTTTACTCTTGTACTACATAGAAAAGATAGGAGAAATGGTTGCCATGGTAACAAAATATAAATATTTCGCTATACTTATAAATTTTACATCTTGAAAATCGAATATACTGTACTGTCGAAACTAAATACATGTCGACACAAAAAATCTGGTGTGACAAGCACAACACACAACTTTCTCTTACCTTCGGTGGAATCGAAAGTTGTGTGCTGTGCGCCAGTCACACCAGATTTTTTTAAATTTTTTATCTTAAATAATGCCTTTTAAGTGCCTTTTTTTACAATAAATGCCTTTTTAAGTGCCTATTTTAATGATTTTTAGTGCTTAGTTGCCTGCCTATTTTAAAGATTTTTAGTGCCTATAAATCCGAGCCCTATTAATCACTATCACATACGTATAAAATAAAATTTTGAAGCAGATCTGACGCAGGGTTATCGTGTTATTAATTTTTTTTTAATTGAAATTTAACATATAGTCTATGGGGAATGTCGACGAAACGCACACATATCGAATTATATAGCCACCTCTGCAAATGATACAAAAACAAAAAAACTTACATTTATCAATTCACTTTGAGGAATACGTTAAAAATAAAATCAAAAGTTTCTGCCGTCCGCTTTTAAAGATATTTTAGCAAGAAAATCAAAAAATTCTCCAAAATGACAGTCGCCAATATTTAAAAATAAGGAAGTCACGTGACTCCGTCCAGTCTGGCAACGTCGCATAAAATAATACTCTTTTCTCGATGTCAGTTACATTTTTTTTTTCAATTTTAAGATATTTTTTCTCGCAAATCGTCCATTGTGTTTAAACTGATTTGCATTAATAATTGTAAAGCATTAAATAAAATAAAATTGAAGTCTTTTAAGATTTAAAATAAACAGCTGATAAATGCAATATGTTGCCAGTTCTATATTACGTGAAAAACTGCTCCAAGTCAAAAGTCATTCATTTATTATTTTTGGCAATTAAATTAAAACTTAATCCAATGAGAGGTCACGACTAAATTATAATATGGGAATTTTGGCATTCAAATTTTTCATTATATTAAAAAAAATATAGATTCTATTATGACTTACGGGGTACTCTCCGAACAACCTTACCACGAGAGCTTTTTTACACCTATGCAAGTGCCAAGACTAAAAGCCCGGATTCCTATGCAATTGCATATTCTATTTGCTATCATGCACGTCCCAGAAAACCAATTTTCCATCCGAACCATGCCCTCTTGGCACTATGGTTCAATTTTTATATATCATATTTTTTTGCATTTTTGGTGAATATTCCATAATGTTGATTATTTTTTAACATATTTCGGAAAAGTTTTATTTTATTTTAATTTTTTAATACTTTTCGGTCGATTTTCCGGCCTTTATCAGGACAAAATCGGCAGAAAAGTCGACAAATGTACCATCTTACTCTCCTCATTATTAATTATGTGTTCAGCCATTACTGCTGGAAATTAAGTTATATTTTTCCAGAACGGTAGATAACCTTGAATAAAGGCACTCTATATAAATACGAAAGTCTAATTTCTTTTTATCACTCAGTTCTTGTAGGAATTATTAAATGGGCGCCATCTTGTTTTCTTTTAATCTAGAGAACGCCTTAGAGTTGGGCAACCAGAGGTTTAAAGGATGAGGAGAAGAAAAAAGGAGAGAGAAACTCCTCCTTAGAGTAGAAGGAAAGCCCTCGCCCTAAAACTACCGCTGGCCTACCAGAAATAAACAGCGTGGGGGTGAAGGAGGAGGAATTTCTCTTTATTTATTTATCCTCTCTGGGGCTATTCTATTCCTTGCGCAGCTACTGGTTGCCCAACTCCCAGGCGTTCACTGGTACACTTGGGGGCACAAGTGCCTGATCTACTCGAGATTAGAGCCTTGAGCTTAGTCAACCAAACCAATATTTTTAAAATGAAATAAATCATCTATTTTTAATACAATTGAAGGGAAAAAGCTACTTTGAAGATAATACTCCTTCTACTTTCTAACAGATAAGCACTTGTGACACCTACATTTCCTACACTTATTAGCAAAAAACAACACTTGTTCTTTGATTTTTAATCGTTTTATAATCATTTCTTCACACAAGGGTGGTGAAGAGGGGAAGCAAGATTTCTCAGCTAATATCTCTCAAACTAGAACACTTTTTCCTTATTACAAAATCTATTCCAATCTCCTTGTAGATAAGCTACTGTAATTTATTAAACATTTAATATGAAATATTCTATAAATTTCTAAATCAGTTGAAGAGAAGTTGCTGAAGTCAAAGTGCCGGAACGAATTTGAATCAGGGGGGCAAAAAATTTTGTTTATTAAAATAATTTAATATATTCAAATACAGTAGTATAAACAAAACAAATCTACTATAAAAACTAAAAATTTTAAATAAAATCACAATTTTAATAAAATTAAAATTTTAAAATTTGGCAGTGATTTTTCAAAAAATTTTGGAAAAAAATTGGAAAAAAATGAATTTCTAACTTTTTTAATTTTTTTTTT
>JAKCPI010018989.1:0-34186 GCA_023213315.1 Euborellia annulipes | reverse complement strand
GTTTGTAACGCATATACTCCGTAACTACTGGACTGATTTTCAAGGAGTTTTTTTTAATGGATAGAGAATTTTCCGGGGGTGGTTTTAGGCTATCGTTCTATCAAATGAAGGGTATGGAAGCCCCATTTCAGGGGGTTCACAAATCTCCCATAGGAAAACATTGGAAAACTGGTTCGAACTCGCTTTACGAAAAATATATTAATTAATTCTTTAAAATGAAAATAAAAATTCTTCCTCCTCCTAAAATTCGACATTAGAAAAGCTTTTTAACAGCTTTCCAACCCTAAAATTATTTTTTTTATTTTTCACTCGATTTTAATAAAATTTGAAATGAGGCTTTTCTAGGGTGTAAATAAATGAAAAATGGTACCTCAGAAAGTTGTATCGGGCGTAGCAGTGGGGATGACCCACCCCCTAAAAATATCTTTCCCTCGATTCTAATGAAATTTAAAATTACGCTTTTCGGGGGGTGTAAATAATTGAAAAATAGTATTCAAGAGCTCAGAAAGTTGTATCGGGCGTAGCAGTGGGGATGACCCACCCCCTAAAAATATCTTTCCCTCGATTCTAATGAAATTTAAAATTACGCTTTTCGGGGGTGTAAATAATTGAAAAATAGTATTCAAGAGCTCAGAAAGTTGTATCGGGCGTAGCAGTGGGGATGACCCACCCCCTAAAAAATATCTTTCCCTCAATTTTAATGAAATTTAAAATTACGCTTTTCGAGGGTGTAAATAATTGAAAAATGGTATTCCAGATCTCAGAAAGTTCTATCGGACGTAGCAGGGGGATGACCCACCCCCTAAAAATATCTTTCCCTCGATTTTAATGAAATTTAAAATTACGCTTTTCGGGGGTGTAAATAATTGAAAAATAGTATTCAAAAGCTCAGAAAGTTGTATCGGGCGTAGCAGTGGGGATGACCCACCCCCTAAAAATATCTTTCCCTCAATTTTAATGAAATTTAAAATTACGCTTTTCGGGGTTGTAAATAATTGAAAAATGGTATTCCAGATCTCAGAAAGTTCTATCGGACGTAGCAGGGGGGATGCCTCATCCCCTAAAATTATCTTTCATTCGATTTTAATAAAATTTGAAATGAGGCTTTTCTAGGGTGTAAATAAATGAAAAATGGTATTCCAGACCTCAGAAAGTTGTATCGGGCGTAGCAGTGGGGATGACCCACCCCCTAAAAATATCTTTCCCTCGATTTTAATGAAATTTAAAATTACGCTTTTCGAGGGTGTAAATGATTGAAAAATGGTATTTCAGACCTCAGAAAGTTTTATCGGGCGTACCAGGGGGACGCCCCACCCCCTAAAATTTATCTTTCACTCGATTTTAATAAAATTTGAAATGAGGCTTTTCTAGGGTGTAAATAAATGAAAAATGGTATTTCAGACCTCTGAAAGTTGTATCGGGCGTAGCAGTGGGGATGACCCACCCCCTAAAAATATCTTTCCCTCGATTTTAATGAAATTTAAAATTACGCTTTTCGGGGGGTGTAAATAATTGAAAAATAGTATTCAAGAGCTCAGAATGTTTTATCGGGCGATTCAGGGGGATGCCCCACCCTCTAAAATTATCTTTCACTCGATTTTAATAAAATTTAAAATTACACTTTTCGAGGGTGTAAATATTTTAAAAATGGTATTCCAGACCTCAGAAATTTCTATCGGCCTTACTCTTACATCCTTCTCTTATTCTCCTCTCTTATCTATCACACGATTTTCTTATTTCACATTTATACTTTCTCCTCCCTCTATATATGTTATTATATAGAGGGAGAAAGTATTGGATTGATGTCAAAAATTCGATGTCGATATTTTGATTGATCTTCACGTTTTGAGGTCCTCTGAATTCAAAAAAGTGGTTTTCGCGACATGTTCTGTCTGTGGGTGTGTGGGTGGGTGTGTTCAATTTTAAGCATGAAGGAATTTAGCTATGAGGCTGACATTTTATATATAAGTTAAACACTCTCCTAGAACGTCAAAATAAGCTTTTCATCAAAATCGGCCAAAGAGTAATAGTACTTTACTGATGTACTTTTTCAGTTTTTTTTTTTTTTTTTTTTTTTTTTTTTTTTCGATTTTCTCAAAATTCGCTCCAACTATTTTTTTTTTTAAATTCATAAATCAATTATTTTTTAGATGCTCTTTAAAAAGTTATCTTCACCTCAATACTTTTTATTACTTGAAATCAAGAAACAGCGATGTTTTTTACCCAGCTCCAGGTAATCATTTCCGAAATGTCCCACTAGCGATAAACTATTTAAAAAATATTATTATTATTATTTTTTTTTCACTTTTATTGATACAGTCTTTTAATTGAGGGAGAAATTATTTAAGACAGAATTAATAGAAAGTTCCAAAGTGGCTAGCGTACCCCTTATATCCTTTATTATAAAGTTATTATAAAATTGAATAGGTAGTATTAAAAGTTGACAAGTTTAATTATAATAAAGAGGAAGGAAGGTAGGAGTTTCACTTCCCTCAGGTGTTTAATATGAGTAAGCACAAGCACTAAACTAATCCGGGAGATTGGCTTGGTCATTCTGATGCAGTCAAGGGGGCGGGAATTATTAGCTGAATGGTCATTAGCAAAGCAATATTATCCACGCTTATATGCACGCTTTGACATTCACGTACCAGCAATGCACTTCCGTTCGATTATACGCTACAATTGAGTTTCATTATTTTCAATCAGGAAATGGATCCTTCTACCCTCAACAGATGATATCTCTTTTTTATTTTAAACAAATAATTTTAGCTCTTTTTTTGGAGGTGTATAAATTCGTTTATTTTTAATTGCTAAATATTGACGAGTAAAATTTTGGACTCGTGAACCTCAAAATATGTTTTTCCAACAAAATCTCGAATTTTTGACATGATCCTTTTTAAGCATATACAATATGGTTTCGAAATTCCAACGGGAAGTTGCCCAAATAGAGCGTGATAGATAGACGGACACTAGCGAGTTATATATAGAAGATGATAGGTAGAAGAGTCCTATATCATATAAAATACCGAAACTAGAAAATCTTTAAAATAGAGACGATTTATTTTTTTTTTTATATCATTCACGAAAACAAATTTTTCTCATATCATTTTTTTTTTTTTGCCTTTCTGATTAAAAGCATCACCTTTATGCATAAAATAGAACATACTTGGTATGATTTATACCAAGATATTCAAAGCCACAACTCTTTATTATTATTATTATTATTCTTTAAAAAAAAAGATATGGCCTTGTCATATTCTTTGAAATGATTAAGTCTTTATTCATCTTCTTTGCTCATCATCATCATCATCCTCTCTCCCCTCACATCTTTTTTTTATAGATGTCTCTGTTTATTTATCTTTTTTGGCATATAAAACTTTTGTTGCTGTCAAAAAGTTTTTTTTTTTTTTTTTGTGTATGTGTGTTTTCACATTAAAACACTAAACCATATTTGTTGACTGAATCATTTCATTTATACTTAAGACATGTTCCAAGCAGATGATGCTTACGATATCTTCGTGACTTGGGAGAAAGAATCATTTTTGTAAGTTTTTGACAGGCTTACTTTTTAACCCTGAACAACAGCAACATCCCCTTTCTCTCTTTCTCTCACACACTTCAAATTCAAAACCCTCTTCTTCTTTTTTCTTCTCTTTTCTTCAGTCTAATAGCAGGAACAGCTTGAGCTTTGAATCTCAACCATCTTTGTGACACACTTTTTTCACTTGAATATTTTCACTGGCGTTAAATTTCATCTCCAAGGACACACTTTACTCAATAAAACCCCGGAGGTAGTAACTACTAGGCTACTTTCAATCATAAGATATTGATGTTACATGATCATAGAAATATTTTAAATTTGGTGTGATAACAAATATTATTCTCTTATCAAATTTTATTTTATTTTATTTAGTTTTTTTCAAGATCTAAGGCCATTTAGATCTCGTCTAATTATTTCCATTGGATTGGTAGCCACCTATGTAGGACCTATATATATCGGTATATAGGCCTACAGTAATAAGTTTTGTTTTTCTCATGGAGTGAGGAGTCAATCTTTGAGTAAAACCGACAGATCCGTGATGCGACTCCCGGCGGTACCTAACTTTTTCGCTTATTTAAATTAACAAATACTTGGTTATATGTTTTTTATTTAAATCATTTGGATAACAAATAAATGATTTAAATAAATGTGCCTGGTGCCCCTAATATATTGTATTTAAAATAATTAGTATTGTCTAAGCAAGGGTGGATCCAGAGGTGTTTCTCGGGGGGGGGGGGGGGGTTAATCTGGTGTGACTGGTTGCACAGCACAAAATTTTTTCCTAATTTCGGTAATTTAAAGTTTGCCAGAATATATATACAAATCAAATTTTTAAATATTAATTTTTAAATTTTATTTTTAATGTAAAATTTTAAAAATTAATACTTAAAAATTTGATTTGTATCCGCCCTTGTGTCTATATTTAAGACATCTCCATTGCCTAAAATGCCGAAAAGACAAAAGAATATATAAGGTAAGAGAAAGTAAGTCATTTCGACTACTTGTAGCCATTTGACTTACAAAAACATAGTTTTATTTATAAGGGAATTTGATGTGACACAGAACACAACTTGCAATTAATGAATTTAAGAGAAAGTTGTGTGCTCTGCAATCATCACACCAGATTTATATATATATATATATATATATATTATATATTTTAATAATCCTTTGACGAAAAAAAAGGAAAGAAAGTTTTACGATTTATTTAAAAACATCTATGTTAAACAAACTTTAAAAACATTTTTAATTGAAAATTCATTTTCTAGTTCTCTCTCTCTTTCTACTAAATTAAATTAACTTTGTTGGTTTTCTTCTTCTTCTTCTTCTTATTCCATAACTCCCATTTCTGTTTAGGGAATTCATTTCAGAGCTTTCCCTTGATGATATTGCACACAATTGTGTGTTGTTGCAACAACAACAACAAGAGAGGGTGTAGCAAAACTTTGTGGCCTCAAAAATGATCCAAGTTGCGCCCATGGACAAATTAAGTTAGAGTCCCTCACTTTTCTTCTTCCTTGCTGAGTGAGTGGACGCGGTAACTATTGCTAATGAAATTTTCTTTTCCCCCTCTCTCTTTGGTCCAATGCAATTTCTAACAGCGATGCTGCTGCTCTTTCTTCTTCTTCTTCTTCTCTTTTTTTTTTAAATTAAACAATAACTACTCTTTGCACTCAAACCGTAATTAAATTTTATTCCTCAGGATAACTTTCCGCCCTCGCTTTTTTTTCCCTCTCGTTTTTTTTTTTCTTTAGATAATTTTCAATCTTAGATTTTAAGCAGTAATTTCAAGAAAAGGTTTTTTTTTTCTAGCGAAATTTCTTTTTTAAAAGAAAACGCTTTTTCTGTCATATGACCTTTCATTTTTTTTTCCTTATTCCGTAAATCGCCGGAAAAAAATAAAAAATCTGGTGGAGGCTGGTCGCACAGCACACAACTTTTAACTTAGGTAAGTGTGCTTGTCACACCATTCGACATATATTTAGTTTCCTTCATTAAGATACATTTGAATTCGAGATGTTACATTTGCCTTCGTGCTTGGTGCAGTTGGTAGCGTGCCTACCTTCTATACCGAGCGTCGCGGGTTCGGATCCCAGGCAGTCCGATGATTTTATTTAAGCTATTTGGATACCAAATGGCTTAAATAGAAATGCCTGAACCACCAATAGATATTATAAATCATAACGGTTATCGTCAAAGTTATGAAAAAAAAGCTGAGTGTTTAAAAAAAATCTGGTGTGACTGTCGCACAGCACACAACTTTCTCTTACCTTCGGTAATTGAAAATTGTGTTCTGTGCTTGTCATTCGAAATTTTTCGTGTCGACATATATTTAGTTTCCGCCGATATATTAGAATTCATGATGTAAAATTTATAAACATGGGAGAATATATATTCATCAAAATCTCGACATCGAATTTTCGACTACTTTCAGGGATTTATTTACTTAAATTAATTTTAGAAGGGGGACATCGCAAAATAATATTATTTTTATTTTCTCGAACCTATATTTAAAGAATTTTTATTAATAAAATTTTATTTTATGATGACCACATCACTTTTTGATTTATTATTTTTCAATTGTCTATATATTTTCATAACGTAGTGTGGGCTGTGACATAAAATAACCACAGATAACCACTGAATATACACTTTAGGCCTATATATAAATATATAACTAAATGAATTATGTATTTTTGATTGTTCTTTTAAAAATAAAGGGAAATAAAATCATTACTAGCTGCTATGCCAGCCAAGAGCATATTTAGATAATATTTTAGAAAGGATAATACCAGTAGTTGCCAATATAAATATTTACTACTGCCAGAAACTAAATATATGTTCACACAAGCATAGAAAACAACTTTCACTTATTGAAATTAAGAGAAAGTTGTGTACTGTGCGATCAGTCACACCAGATTTTTTCTCAGAAGATTTATTTTACACGATGATGCTGGTCACATTGATTTTAAATATTGTTTATTGTTAGAAAAGAAAATAAAAAATAAAAATAAAGAAAGAGTTAAATTCAAAAGAAAAAAACCTTTGGGCAATATCTTCTGGAATTTTGTCCTCTTTCAAAATCTTATATTTCGATCAATCAAAAGTTTTTTGACGCAATGATACGGAATGCAAGAAAAAGAAAGGGTGAGGGTGGATGGGAAGGGGGTGCACGGATATTATGGGGCACCCGATAGCAAACAAATAAATATCTAGAGTAAATAAATACACTCTCTATCTCGTATCCCAATGGTGGTGGTGGTCGGGAGCCGGCCACAAATCCCTCTGACCCGGGACTTGTATGTGTGTATGTGTGTGTGTGTGACAAACAAATCCCGGTGCAATCCCAAGGGATGCGGCCTGGGCACACCAAGATTTTCTTCTCTCTCTCTCTTTCTCCCTTCACTGTACTGGAGAAAACAAGCGGAATTGAAGCGAAGATTTGCCAAAGCCCAGACAATCTTATTAGAATAATAGGATTGGAAAAAAAGCTCGATTGCTATTAAATAATGAAAATTAAAAAAATATATGGTGTGACTGGTCACACAGCACATAACTTCGGTAATTTAAAGTTGTATTATTAAAAAAGTACATCTCACTAAAGTATTACTAGGGCTACTACTTTTGGTCGCTTTTGTTCAAAAGTTCCGTGTTTCTTATTTTTTATGGGACTCTCTTTTTTGGACCAAAACGTGTATTTCCATTAAAATCACGACTCGAATTTTACAATTGGCTAAACGATTTCCAAAATTTGCCAACAAACGAATGGATTGATCAAAAGTGCCTCTTCTCTTCCTCTCTCTCTCATTGCTAATTAATTTTCACCAATAAATCAAAGTCAAAATTTCAAGTTCTCACTTTTTCGCTCTCTCTCGATTCAATTAGCATTATTTTAAATCATTTTTCAATCATCATCATTTTGGTAAAAGCCTCCCTTTCCACCCATCCCCCTTCCCCCTCCGCGCTCTTTCTCCATCCTCCCAAACACACACTGATAATAAATATTAATAACCCTCCATAATAATTCAATTTGTTGTCTCTTTAGGCTAAAATTTATTTATAAAATAAAAAATAAATAAATAAATCATCGTTCCAATTAAATCATTAAATTTTGAGCGTATAAAAAATTTCTTTAATCAAGCTTAATGAAATTTATTTCATTAATTTATTTATTATATGCGCTAACGATTTATTTAATTTTATTTTATTAAAGAACAGAAATATGAATTTTCAATCGTTTTTCATATACTTTCGTGCGTGAATTTTAATATACCTAGTTTGTGAAATAGAATTCATAAACTGGTTTATTAAGTAAACAAAATATGAATCAAAATTAAGCAGCTTAAAAAGTATGATATTCTTATCGAAATAAGAAGTTCAAAATAGACAAACTTTTATTTAGAGATTGCGTAAAATAAAAGAATGACGTCAAAAAAGGTAACCACGCCAAATATAATTGACAGGAAAGTAAAAACGAGGAGGTGCTTAATTATGTGGTGGTTTTCTCAGTTTATCTGATGGTAATAATAATATTTTATAAAGATAATAATGAATAATCTCAGTGATTAAATTTTTAAAGATTTCTTTCCCTGCGCACTTTGTTTATTGACTATTAATTTTTAATTTGCATATGAAAACATACATAAATCTCTGTCTCTCTCCCAGAAAAAATATTTATTTATTTATTTTTATCTTTGATTATTTTAGTTAATTTAATAATAAATAATTTTGTTTGCTTTTAAACATTTCATCGTTGCTTAATTTATTTTCAAAATGTGTAATTACATTTTCGCTAGACATTCTCATTCATTTCATTTCATTTACATAAAATGTTTTATTTAAATTACACACAAACGTCCAGAGTATATATAAAAAAAAAAATAAATTCTTATGAATGTTGATTCGTTCGTTGAAACTTCGACATTTGTTGTTAAGTTATTTCTTCTTCATCTTCTTTGTTATTCGTCGTCTTCTTGTTAGAAATTTCTCCAATTAAATATCACATTTTATTTTTCCTCTCTGCTTCTTTTTTTTTTTTTAATGGTACTTTATAAATATGCATGTGATAGTTTATTTGTTTATGAATATTAAATTACACGATCAAAAAGTTGATAGGAAGAGAGAAAAAAGGACAACGAAGTTGCAAAACTCTCCCTCATATTATTTTATTAATATTTTATACCTCTAACTAATGGTGCCGAAATCAATGGTTAGATATTTAAATTCTTTTTAACTAACAACGAATAACATCTGGTTTCGTGTATACATTTTTTATTATTATACCGTATATATTTTTAGCAAAATATATATCTATTGATAATTAAGCTCTTGGCTTAGAAATAGAAGTCTTGCTTCTCAGTTGGAGCAAAGCAGAAACAAATTTTTACAATAGGAATCCAGAGCAAAGATTTCTTTATCAAATAAAACCCTTGATTTGTGCTCCTGTGGTACACTTTACTAACTATCCTAGCGGTCGATTACAACTCCTCTCTAATACAATCCGAATAAAATCAAGGTTCTAATGTCCTCTCCTGTTGTGTTCTAATTCATTTAAGGCCAATAGGAACAAAAACGTTAAATATTTTATTCGATATTAATTTTTCTTGTATAATAAACTCAACTATACGAATGGGAGAAGAGCGTCTTTTTTATTTTTTTAGAATAAATTCATTGTTTCTTAGAATTTTGGAAAATTTAAGTATTTTATTTTTAGAAATTATCTTTAACTTTCTCTTCTTCTTCTACATGTAATTAAGATTTTATTTCTTAAAAATTAATTATCCTCCTATTTTGTATAATTATCTATATTTATTAAATAAATAATTAAATCTCAATAACAAAGATGATGATGAGGAGTAGTACCTATTTAACCTTTAATTTCATCTTGTACTTTAAACACATTTTAAAACCCTTTTTAATTCTTAATTAAACGCCAAGGAATAATTACGACATACTCCTCCTCTTCGTTTTTTTTTTTTTTTTTTTTTAATTGTAAATTAAACCTTTCTCTTTCACACATTTCATTTTATAAGATTTTTTTTTTATTTGATGTTACAATCAAGTGTCCAAAGGAGACGATTTTCTAAAAATTCTCTAACAATATAAAGAAAGAACAGAGCAGCGTGTCATTTCGAGCAAATCAAGACAGGCTGTAAGAAAATATAATAAAACAAAGGGCTGTAAGTGAAATAAGGGCCAACTCAATTACATTTTAAAGTTTTTCGAGATTAAAAAAAAGGTGGTTTCATATAAGCTATGTGACCTCTGGTCAAATTTTTTTAGTATTAGAATTGATTAAATGCTTATATCTAAGCTAATTTTATTATTCATTCCAAAAAAAAATGACAAATTCTATTAATAAACAATGTTTTCTCTCTCTCTTTGTGGATGCACAGTCAAATCGGTTTCCAATCGGATTATCCTGCATCGATTTTCGACAAAAAAAAAAAAAAATCAATAACGCTTGAGCCCTCGGGATTCTTAAGCAGTTGACTTAAGGTCATCTCTAAGCCAATTGAAAAGTTCAAGCTTCGAGGATCTTCTTTTTCTGAATATAGAAAAGGAATTTATTATTTAAAGGAGGAGAAACTGATTTTTTTTTTTTTTTTTAATATGAGAATTGTTTAAAAAAACAAACAAACATTGAAGTATAAAGTTTCAGGTGATTTACACAAGTTTATGAAAAATTTCATACACTAGTTTAAAAAAACCGCCCCTCGAGATAGGTTTCTTCCCTTCATATGTATGACGCCTATACCAACTCGACTACTTAGTTTGTTAAGAATATCATACTTTTTAAGCTACTTAAATTTGATTCATTGTTTTTTACTTACTGGTAATAAACTTGTATATGAATTTGATTTCACAAACTGGGTATATTAAAATTCAAGCAGGAAAGTAGACTATATGAAAAATGATTGAAAATTCATATTTTTTTACAATGTATGTTTTAATGGTCCGTTTGAATTTTGTGAATCATCGTGTACCATTCGTTTATTTTATTTTTATAAAACAACGACATTCTATATATTGTTAAAATAATAATTGTTGGTAATATCAGCTATCGTTAAATTCAGATTTAGATTTATTTAATCCATTAAAATTTATTTTTTGATCTGGTGATATAGTTTTTAACTTAAAAACGCATTTATTTTACGTATTGAGGTGTTTTTTCTTTTTATTATTATTATTATTAGAGACATTTTATATGTTCCTCAAAAATAAAAAAAACATCAAAGATATAAATAATAAAATATTTAACAAATTTCATCCATTGATAATAAAATATGCCACATTCTTTGAAATAATTATTTTTTTTATGATTTCCATTATTCTCTGTTATAAAAATATTCAAAAGAGTTTTTTTTTTTTTCATGGATTAATAATGCAGAGTTTGTATTCAGTCGGATAAAAAAAATCCCTCAAAATTACACTTTTTCATCACTTTAATATTTTTTATTATCATTTGAGAAATATCTCGCATAATAGTGTTACCATTTTTTTTTTTTTTTTTTTTTTTTTTTTTAATTTTTTAAAGAATAATATGAAAATTTAAAAACGTAGTGGCGGCCCATTAAAAAATAATAAAATAAAAATCAATATTCTAATAGACAGATTTTCAAAGAGTTTGTTCTAATATTTTAAAAAATAAAACATAATTTAGTTTGGGACGTGTTAATTTGGAAACTCGAGGGTGTATTTTGATCGGATTATTGAGATGAGGTATAAATACGTGAAAAATATCAGAGAGAGAGATTCTTCTCTCTTAAAAATTAATTCGTTTTACCCCGGGGAAGTATAATTTAGTTTGTGACTTTTTGTCGCAATTTTAACGTTAAGTGTTTGTCACAAAATTATTTCAAAGTTAAGCCGATTAGGAATTTGAAGAGAAAAATATTTTTATTTCATTTTTCGCTTGACAAATAAATATACGTTCGTATTTTCGAAATCAGAGATTATAAGTAATAAATCTTATGAAAAAAAAGCAAACATGAGAGTTGAAAAAAGGGGAGGTTCAAATTACATTACTTAACGAGTTTGTGTATGTCAATCTCTCTCTCAACGAGAAGAGAGCCAAGTCATAAGATTCATTTGACCAGAGACCAGAATGAATTAGAGATGAGCAGAAAAAGAGCGCAGCTTAACCAATTCTGACAGCTGAAACTAATGGAAAGGGAACCAGGCAAAAACAACCTCGCCCTTCCCTCCTCCTAATCATATCTGACCGATGATTACACTAACGGAAACATATTACGAACAGAATTTCGGTTTGCATCTGACACTTCCTAATAATTCACTTATTATCTATCTCTATAGAAATATTAGGGATTACGCCAAAAAATAATTGATCAATAAGCCTAGGGTAAACTAAGAAACAAATCTGTTTAATGACAAATGAACTACAAAGTCTGGTCGGAAAGAAGAAGAGAACAACATCCACTAAAAATTCCGTTGTTGAAGTTGTGGGTGTGATGTGATTATAATGAAGGGATGGAGAGATATCTCAGCCAATTTGGAATATTCAATAAAACTCCCAGAATAAGACGTTTCTGCCTGAATTTATTTAGCCATCTTAAGTTATTGGGAATTACTCGTATACACATATTGCAAAGCACTAGGATTTGTCAATAATAAAATTTAATAGCTTCATACAAATTTATCCTTCCAGATTAGAAATGAATAACATAAGAATTCATCTCTGATCTTGGGCAGGAATGAAATAATTTTGTATGAAGCAAATAAATTTTATTATTGACAAATCCTGGTTCAATTACATGTGCGCTTTGCAATATATGTATACCAGTAATTCCCAATAACTTAAGATGGCCAAATAAATTCGGGCCAAGAGAAGATAGTTGTTGCATTTTATTGTATTTAGTATTATAATATTTTTGTATTAATTAATTACCTAATCAAAGTAAAAAATATCTTTTACTTCTAGTTATATCAATTGTGAAAGACAATTAATCAATACCAGGTACAAAAATGATAGTTATGAAGTAAATTCAAAACATTTAATAAATTCCATTTACAAAAAAATTATCCATTTCAAATATTTGGATCCCATGAATACTTATTTATTGCAATAAATCATTTGGCTACCAAATGATATAAATAAATATGCCTGGATTCCTAAATATGGATGGACTAAGAAGCCGAAGATTTGGAAAAAAAAAAAATAGTTGCAAAAATGTTGTGAGAGAAGTCCATCAGCCATTTTCAATCTTCTTTATAAATATTATTTAATTATAAGAGCAAATAAGAGAGCTAAAGGGGACAAAGACTCCTACTACATAGACGCAATCGTTTAGTATAAAAAAAGTACTGAAAATTCTTTTTTTTTTTTTTTTTTTTTTTTTTTTTTTGAGAAAAAGAGACAATTATTTTATCGTTAAAGTTTTAAAGTTTATATTATACTTTTAGAAAATAATAAAACTGTATTTAATTAGAGAACTTTTAGAGAAAATTTACATACATAATTACAGTTGGTCCATTGATTTTTAGAATAAAGAAGAAGATATTTATCTCAATTTGTTAGTACCGACTTGTTTAGTAAAATAGACAAAAGGGGATGAGAAATGCAGGGCGTTTACTTCCGATGTCAGATGTCTTAAATCGATACGATTTCAATCAAAATTCCGATAATTGATTAACTAACTCGCGGTGGGTGGAAGGGGAGACGAATTAAAAATGACAAAAGATTAAGTTCACGTAGTATTCGACTGTTTATTTTCTCTCTCTCTCTCTCTCTCTCTCTCTCTCTTAGTTAATTGACAAACTGATTTCTCTATTTTTGGATTTGATTTATTATTAAAAAAAAAAGAGAAGGAAAGAAAAAGAAGGAAATCACGAAATTGGTAAATTACACGATTTCTAAAAAAAAAAATCCGATAATTAAAATTACAGTCTTTGAGTTTGAATGTGTTAATTTGTTCTGAGTTAAACTTCCTCTTCTCGTTTAAAAATAATGAGTTACAAAGTGATTTTAATTCAAATAAAATAAGAGAAAGTAAAAAAATGAACTAATAATTCTTATCATAGCCGAGGAAGCATCATCCCTACCCTATTTCATTTCTAAAAATGATGCTTAAAACATTTAAGAAACACAATGGTATGTTATTGAGGATAATAGGTATTTATAATACTTCAATCATAAAACCTCCCCCCCCACCCCTGGATTCTACGATTATTATAAATGTATGGATTTTTAATTTATTTTAATGTTGTTCAGACATTAAGACACTTGAAGAGATTAAAAGCTAATTTTTTAATATGTTATTAATCCCTAACACATATATATATAATATTTTTGAAGCAGATCTGACTAAGGGTTAAAATTGAAATTTAACATGTAGCCTATAGGGAATGTAGACGAAATGCACCCATATCGAATTATGTAGCGATAAAGATAAAAAAACAAAAAACTTCTATTTTTATCAACTAACCTCCGTAGAATATGTTAAAAATAAAATGAAAATTTTCTGACGAAGACTTTTAAAAATATTTTTAGACAAAAAATTCACAAAAAGGTCAGTCCACCATATTTAAAAATAAGTAAGTAACGTGACTCAGAGCAGTCGGGCAACTTTGCATAAAATAAAACGCGTTTCACGCTTCACTTACATTTTTTTACAATTTACTTTACTTACTTTATTTACTAAAAAAATTATTTTTTCGCCCATTCTAAACTGATTTGCATTACTCATTGTAATATTATAAATAAAATACAACTGAATACTATACAAGATCAACATAATCAGCTGTGTAATGCAAATGTTGCCAGATAGGTATATATTATTTAAAGATATACTTGAGTCAAAAGTCATTCATTTATTATTTTTGGTAATTAAATTTAATCCAATTATAAATTATGATAGGTCACGAGTAAATTATAATAATGAATTTATGCATTCAGATTTCACGGTCTGACGCCTGTTGAAAATATAGAAGGAAGGGACAACATGTAAAGAACAAAAGGACTGCCAGTCCCAGCACGGGCAGCTCGTGGTCGCCATCCACGTACCCACAAGGTGTGGGCCCCTGAGCCATTAAGTCATAACTTCTATCTTTTATTATTATTTTAGAAATGAAATAAAATTGAAATTATTATTATTATTATTATTATTTTTGTTATATTAATAAATAAATAAAAATTAAAATTTGTTTTGAATTTAAATTATTTCAACTTTTATTTTATAATTTCCGACAAAGTTTTCAAGTCAAACTTCAGTGGAAAAAAAGAGAGAGGGAGAAAAGACAAAAAGCTCAAGGGATTGTATTGAAAAGAGAGAGAGAAACTCTGTGAGGAATTAATGAAGAATACAAAGAACCGTATAAAGGAAATAAATTAAGATCAGGTATAAGAGAAAGATGGAACAAATGGGGATAAAAGTTTCTCATCGAGTTTACGAAAAAAGAAAAAAATTTTATAATGATATCGAAATTCCATTTAAAATTTTTAGAATGAAATTTCTACAATTGAGGGATTTTATTATAATTAGTTTAATACAGATATTTGAATATAGGAAGGGAGAAATAGAGAGAAACGTTAACAAGGACAAAAGGTTTTATTTTAATTTTTCTTTAGGTATCTGAAGCCATTGGAACACCTGCCTCTTTCTAACTTGATTGTTTTGGAAAAATTTTGATCGGAAAGCGAACTTCTGACCCCACAAGAAGTGAGAGCTCAGTTAAAGTCTTTTTCGGCAACTGAGGCTATTTAGAAATTAGAAAGCACTAGAGTAGATCAACAGCCACCAAGATCGTTGCAGGGAAATAATGCCAAGCACGGCGGGTGGGAGGGCCCAAGGATACAAGTTTACCATCGCAGTAATAAACAATATATTCAATAAACACCTTAACTAACCATTTGTTTCTTTTTTTTATTTTCAGGAAGGCGTGATCTCCCACATCGACACGGCGAATGGCAGCAACTCTGGTACTCAAACTTTGAAGAGTTCCAAAGGCTAACAGAGCCAAGTTTCGATAATAACACAATGAGCAACGTGACTGTACAACTTGGTGGTACTGCATTCCTGCATTGCCGCGTGCGCAACCTGGGCGAGCGCACGGTAGGTGACCAAGTGGGTATTGCGCCTCTCTCTCTCTCTCTCTCTCTCTCTTTCCTTTTCTCCAGCACCTCCACTTTACACAGGAATCCCAGCACTCCTTTAATTTTTTAATTTTATTGATATCCTTTAAATCGACATGGCGCACCTCTTATTATATTGCATCCAACTTATATTAATAGTAACATGTTAAAATCTCGTCATTATTATTATTTTTACTTGAATTTGTTCCGTAATAATGACTAAACTATGTTACAAAACTTCCTATTCTATTTTATTCTTCACTTTTCTTTGGTACATATTGACACTTTCCTCTCACGATTTGCACGTTTTTTTTCTTCAATATTTTCTACAAATATCCTTCATTTTTTGAAGAATTACATTTAATTTTTTGGTGAAAACGCATGAATAGCGCAATTATTTGGAAAACTACTCGGTCCCCTATTTCTATAATTATTGTCTGATGTAAAAAATAACCGCATGTGTTCTGAGAGAGGGGTATAAATAGAAACTAATTCTAAGTTCGCCTTCCTTAATTATACTTATGACAGTCATTATATAAATAAAAAAAGCAAACGTGTGGTGTCGTGGGATCCCCGTCAGGAACGAAGTAGGTAGTAAGCCGCGTAAAAGAACTTCGTTCGAAATATATTTTTGCTTCTCTTGTAAAATTATCAAGTTACTACAAGTGGCATATTCTTACCCGATATATTTATTTTATATACAAAATACAAATTAATCTGAATAATTCTGCATACATATAAACTCGATGCTTTGGATGTGGATTTTATGAGGTATTGCTTCTTCTCAGCCACCCGGCCCACACCTTTCGGCAGAATCCGGGGTACTCAGACCGAGGTAAGGCTTTTTCTCAGCCATTCGGTCAGTTCCTCGGGACCCATTCGGAGTAATCTTCATTTTTAAGACACATTGGCCACCTCAAATTTGGCACTTTGTGTCTGTGGGGTGAGATTTTCTCCCACTTTACTACCCCAAGAGGAAACTTGGCAATGTTTGAATTATTTGCGGCAAGCTGGATTCGAACGCAAGTCTTGTTGAGACAGATCCTTAACTCGCTTAGCCACTTGTCTTCTCAAACTCTATACTTGTGTATTTGGTTATATTCTCTGAGGCTATATATATTTCATCAAAACCGAAACGTCTCAAAATTATTGAGTTGTTATTAAACAGAAGCTAATTCCTCTTTTCTGTTTTAATTAATCTAAACATTATCACGTTTTTTTGCTCTAATGTGTTTTCTGTTGGGTGTTTTCATATTTTTGTGGCTAAATCAAAAAAGTAAAAAAAAATCCTATAAACGAATGATAAAAAAATATCAGGGTGTAACCAATCACAATAGAGTTGCTTCTCAAGGGCTTTAGAACCTTTTAACGCTAATAAGAAAGATTTATTAACTGAATGAGAATATTTTTTTTTCCCTATCAATGGAAAAATAAATTTTTCTTTGTCTTAAATTCATCTTTGCTCCCCAAATGAGAAAATAATTCTATTTTTCTTCATTAAATTCATTTTTAGCCCTCAATTACTCTTAGGTAGCTGAGAAACAAACATTTTTAAAATTTTTTTTTTATTTTGACGAGCGAATGATAGATGACCAGCTGATATAATAACCCACGTCCGTCCTTTACAGCTAATCTTCTCATTAATTAATTTTTCACCCTATCAAAAACAAGCAATGAAATATATCTTGTAATTATTCGTTCAAGGAATAATTTATTTCCTCTCTCTTCATTTAAGAGAAAAATATCTCAGCTAGTAAATGAATTTTCTTGAAATCAATAACAACACCTGTAAGTAATAAAGAAAATATAATTTACTCTTATTTTAGAGAACTATATTTCTTTCGTTTTTGTTTTAGAACGTTTTTCATTGAAAATAATTTTCCCTTTGTTGAAGTTAAATTAAATTTTATTTAAGATGTTTTCTCTCACTCTCTCTTAAGTATTGATTCATTTAACATACTTCTTTCTTTTTTCTAACTGATAATTTATTTAAATATAGCAGGTACAGAGTGAGCCAATAAAATGGGACACGTTTAAGAAATTATAAAACATAAAAAAAAAACTTTTAAAATTCTATTTATTTTTATAAATGAGTGGAAGTTATGTAAAATTCAAAAACATTCGTTGTTTAAAAAGAAAATGTCGTTTTTTACATTGATTATAATGAAGAGATGGATTTATCAGCTAAATTGGAATGCTCGAGGTTTAATCTCTCAGAATAAGACGTTTCAGTCTGAATTTATTTGCCCATCTTCAGTTATTGGGAATTATACACATAATGCAAGTGCATATGTGATTGAGCCATGATTTGTCAACAATAAAATTTATTTGCTTCAAAATTTTCTCCTGTGCCCAAGATCAGAGATAAATAATCATTTTTGATCTCTGATCTTGAGCACAGGAGCCATAAAATTTTGTATGAAGCAAATAAATTGTATTGTTTATTCTGGGAGTTTTATTGAACCTCGAGAATTCCAATTTGGCTGATATCTCCATCTCTTCATTATAATCACACCAGAGCAGCAAATTCAAAAGCAACTAATTACTTTGAGCTGTGATAGGCCTACCGCGGTTACTAAAACTGAATGTTAAATCTACTTCAAAACACTTTTGGGTTTGAGTAATTCTAAAGAAAAAAATCTGGTATGATGGTCGCACAGCACAGAAAGTTGTCTTCTGCGCGGCGCGCCAGTCCCACCAGATTTTTTGTGTCGACATATATTTAGTTTCCGCCGATATATTTAGCTTTAATTCACAAGTTAACAAGTCTTTACGCGATCACAAATTGAACGATGTTATGCATAAAGGAACCAAGCGCCATTATGATCGAAATTGATAAAAGATCGCCTTCTTATAGGGAAAAAGAAGATCTACCTCTTTATTTAAATCACAACATTATTACTCCATGCACTTTTTAGATTTAGGTTAATGGTGCTTGGTTCCTTCATGCATAAGATAGTCCTGACGGTAAACATTGGTACATATTTTCCCCATTCTAAGCATAAAATCTCTAAATCCGAAAAGTTTAGCTATAAAAAAAAATCATTAATAGTTTTTTAATAAAATTTTAAGCCAGACATATATATTATATATATATATATACGTATATATATATTTTTTTTTTAGATATTAATGAAATTGTTGATTTGTAAAAAATGAAATCTCTGTTTTCACTTTTATTTAGAACTTGTGTGACTGATGGAAAGGGAGAGAGAGAGAGAGAGAGTTTTGGGTTTAACAGTTAACTATCGCAACAAACACCAATCGTGTTTGTTCAACATAGAAAATAGAATTTCATTAGAGCGTGAATGCGTCTCTGGTAAATTGCAAAGCAAATTCCATCTAATATATTGGACTTTTACGATATATGAGAACAAAATGAAACACTTTCTCAAATGGAGTGGTTAAAAAAAAAAAAAAAAAAAAAAAAAAAAAACTAGATAAAATATTGTACTTTTATTAAATTAAAAAAGTAAAAATGCGAACAACAGAGGAATATTCTTATCCCGGAGATTCTTTTTTTTTTAACCACAAATTTTAATTTCAATGCAATAAAATAAATCTGATTAGAAAAATAAACGAGAAAGGGGGATTAAGAAAAAGAGATATTCATTTAATATTAGAGCAAATTAAATGTATTTGCGGCCATGAATTTAATTTATTTTGTTTTTCCGCGATTTCATAAAATGAGACATTAATTCAGAATTTTACGAGGAGAATTTATTTTTTATATCAATTGATATCCAATCATAATCCAGCGCCATGTGGTGGGGACAAATTTATTTATTAATTAAACAAATAAGGCGGAAGAAGCTGAGGCTTGAGACAAGAACAATATAAACCAAGATCTATGTAAACAAGCAGATCTGAACTATGGTAGTGGACTCGACGAATAATACTTTTTACTTTCTCTTGCCTATATCGTCGCTTGCATCACGTAGTGACGTATCTCAAAAAAATTAAAAATTGAGATACAACGGGTATGGCCGTGTTCTGGCATTCTTTACATTATCACAAAGTGACGAATCTGTATTTCCATGTTTTTTTTCGTATTATTTAGGTTTTTTGGTTTTGCGTTTCTGTACATTTAATATAACAACACGAACTATAAACAGCTCTCCTGAAAAATGATAGAAATTGAGATACGCCACTACGTGTTTCAGTCGACGATATATGAATATATTTAGTGAGAACGTATTGGAATCATGTCAAAAATTCTATGTCGAGATTTTGATGGATATACAAATGTTTTGAGGTCCCCTGGGTCCAAAAAAGTGGTTTTCGCAACATTGTGTGTCTGTGTTCAATTTAAATCATCATCTTCTTCTTCTGTCCTCGCCTTATTCCCGTTATGCGGGGTCGGCGGACCTCACTATTTCTCTCCAGCCCTAACATGCTTTTTTGCGACCGAGAAGGATAGAACAGGCCGGCCCGTCGCGCGATCTGTTGCCTGTTGAAAAGGGGAAGGAAGAGACAGAGACATACAAAGAACAGAAAGACTGTCTGTCCCAGCTCGGGCAGCTCGTAGTCGCCATCCACGTACCCACAAGATCATGAACGAATTAAATTACGAGTATGAAATTTTATATTTAAGTTAGGCACCCCCTGAGACGTGACACGAAGCTTTTGACTAAAAATGGCCAAAGAGTACTAGTATTTTACTGTTGTACTTTTTCAGTATTTTTTTTTTTATTCTCAAAATTCGCTTCAACGATTTTGTTTAAAATTCATAAATCATTTTGATCGCAAAATTGTTTGAAGACCACGTTACTCTTGTACTCCTTAGGGAAGATTCCTTGCCCTTTGTAAGAGAAAATTGTGCGCTGTGCGACGAGTCATTATGCGATACTAGGCGGAGGGAGTTTGTTTATTTAAACCGAAGAAGAATGAAAATTTTGGAACTAAATAATTATTGGAAATATTTTAATTCAATTAGAGAAGACAGGCGGTGCCCCTGGGCTATAACACAGTGGTAGAGTACTCGATTCTTGTGTTAGGATCACGATTTTTTTTTTGTGTTAGGATCACTATTTTTTGGAATTTTTCTGAATATAAAAAAATTAGATAAAGAAATTATTTTTCACATTACCACCCCTCTTTAGCTTTCGAGTATCCCCCCCCCCCCCTCTCTCTCTCTCTCTCGAATTCCAACTTTAAATAGAAATATTTCATTGTCATTTATTTGTTACTTGACTTTGCATTTAATTTAATGAAATGGCTAACAGAGAGTTATGTTAACTAAATGTATAGCGTTAAAAACTTTTTGATTTAAATTCTAATCTGACTCTATATGGGTATGGGATAAATGTATAAAAAGAAATATATCTAACAAAACTTGGATTTTTGTTGTTTCGCAGTTCTAAATCTATAAAAGTCCTAGGGCCTTGGTGTAGTGGCTAGCGTGCTGGCCTTCTCTACCAAGAGTTGCGGGTTCTCATCCCATCTCATGTGATAAAAATTTATTTCAATTTAATTGGCTACCAATAAATCGAAATAAATAAAGACGGGGTCTAAATGGCCTCCGATGCCGAATTAAAAATAAATAATAAATTTAAAAAAAAATCTAAAAAAATAAAATAAAATTTGGAATGTTTCCAGATTACCATCGATACAAATAAATAAATATTTATTCAATAAACCATTATAATGGCCTTACCAGCCGAGGGGAAAGATTCAAAAAAAAAAAAAAAGAAAAAACGGAAGCACAGGAGTCTCGATAATAATTTCAAATAATAATAATTGCTTGGCTTCCAATTAATTAAGAAAAATAGAGACGAAGTCTAAATGGCTTCAGATGCCAAAAAAAACTTCCGTACCCTATTTATTTATTTATACTCAAATTACAAGCATCACCCCATTTAAGATTTTAGAACCGTGTAATGACACAACAATATTACAAAGGAAAGAAAAAACAATCACATTAAACATTTCAAAAGGGGAGTATATATACGGTATAAAATAAAAATAGGGCCCTCAGGCTTGGTGTAGTGGCTAGCGTGCTGACCTATTCCAAGGGTCACGGCTTCGGATCACAGGCAATCTGAGAATTTTATTTAAGTCATTTGGATACCAAATGGCTTAAAAAAGAATGCCTGGACCCCCAATAAATATATATTAATAAATTACGAGTATCGTTTAAGTCTTAAATGGCCTAAGTTGCTGAAAAGACTGTGTGAATGTTAGTGTGAGTGGGAAAAAAGTGTGAGTGTCTTTTTAATTTAAAAAAATAAATAAATAAAATAAAATAGGAATAAAAAAATGTAAAAGGACCGATCAGAACAAAGCCAGCAGTTTTAAAAAAAAGCAGTATAAAAAAATCTCATTTAAAATAAACGGATATACAAATATAATTAGTGATTTAAAAAAAAATTTTTTAATTCTACCCATCTCTCTAATTTAACCAAAATTTACTCCCTCAAATTTCGAGACAATACGCTATTATTCTCTGTCAAAGGACAATTCTCCGGTTAAATGAGTGAACATCCACCGATGTGAGGTACCCCCACCCCCACCCCCTACCCTATCCCTCCCGCTTCTCTTCGACCATCTCTCTCTATCCGATCAACGTGTCAATCAGAACAGAGCCATTGGTGCAATTCCCCACCCATCATTTCTCCCCACCCCACTGCCTCTCGATCACTGTCACGACCACCCGCTATATATATATATATTTTATTTTTTTTTTTATCCAACCCATCGCACTCAGGTTTCAGAGATAAACTTGGATAGATTTAATGAAAAATGTTAACATAACAGCGGGTTAAAGGTCTTTAATTTTTTTTTTTTTTTTTTTTTTTTTTTGCATTCTATTTCGATATAGGCCTAACAATGCAACAAAAGAAATCAGAAAAAAGTCAATGGCAAGTATTTTGTAGTCAAGATTTTGATGGAAATACATGTTTTGAGTTCCAAAAAAGTGGATCCAGCAAAATACACTGTCTGTGTGTTCAATTTAAAGCATGAAGGTATTGAGCTACCGGGCTGAAATTTTATATTTAAGGCACCCCTGAGGTAAGAAAATAAGCTTTTGAACAAAAAGTACTAGTACTTTACTAAGTTACTTTTTCAGTTTTTTTTTTTTATTTTCTCAAAATTCGTTACAAACATGTTGATTAAAATTATTTTTTAGATGTACTAGGTATATTCTCTGTAAACAAAATGTACCATCTATTGCAATAGTATTCAGAATAAAGCCCAGCAGTTAATCAGCCCAAATGGCACACGTTCACTAATATATTAAAAAGATAAATTTTTATGGTAATAAAGGCCAATCGCCCAATTGCCTGCTTTGAAAAAGATATTTCTTAGACAGACCATCTGCCATTTGGGCTACCTAACTTCCGGGCTTTATTCTCAATACTATTGCAATAGATGGTATATTCTCATTTTGTCCTTGAAATTTTTTGAAGTACACTTTACTGGTTTGTACCCCATACGAAAGATGGGAGAAATGGTTGCCATGGTAACAGAATATAGGCCTACATATTTTCCCAAGTTTATAAATTTGACACCTTGATTTCTAATATAGCCTATCGGCTGGTACTAAATATATGTATACACAAAAAATCTGTTGTGGAAAGCACAGAACACAACTTTCAATTACCGAAGGTAAGAGAAAGTTGTGGGCTGTGCGTTTTGTTATTGTTGAAATAGTTATTTTTTTTTTTTTCTTTCAACTTTGAAATAAATCTAAATACACAGTGACAGATTATAAATAGAAAAACTTTTGAATATAATTGAATTATAGATATCCCCCTCAACAAAAATATCTATAGACTATATAATTATATAAATATATATTCCTCAAAGTTTTAGATTTATATGGATTGCCAAAGAGTATAAATAAAAAGTTGTCGAGTTTTTTTTTTTTTTTTAGAGAAAGAGAAAGAATATAAATAAAACAAAAAAAAAAGGCCGAGGATTTTTATGCGCGTCTTCGCCCCCTAAAGCGCTAAGAGAGAATTTGACATATCGACTAAGAATCTTTATTCTTTCGAATGATAAATTTATTAAGCCAAACCGCCATTAATTATTTATTTTAAAAAATATGGTGGTTGCAAATAACTGCCACTTAGCAATTTTTTTTTTTTTTTTAATTTTACTCAAGTAAGAAGTTTATTGTTTAAGAAAGATTCTCAATATGCTCGAAATTCGAAAATATCGCACACGTATTTCTAAAGTAACACAACTCAAAAAGTGTTGTTTTGAGAAAATTGCGAAAAACTATTAACTGAGCTTGTCTGTCTAAATTTTAAATCAAAAAAGAGTGAAAAATGATATCAGTGAAGTGTTATTTCAGAGTAGCAGTTTTACACACTTTAATCTCAATTTATGTTTTGATTAGAGAAATAAAAACAGATATATAGACCTATGTAATTAAATTATTTGATAATATTTGAAGGAGCTATATAGATGAATGTTGATATTCAAATAGGTAGAAAAGAATGAACAAAGCAGCTAGTTTATATTTCAATTTATTATCCAACCAGGGCCGACTATATAGGACTGAGTTTAATTGAGAGAAAATTGTTCTCATTTCATTGAAAAAATAAATATTTCAAAAGCATTTAATTTAGTATGAATTTATTATCAAAGAATCGCGTACTTATTTTGTATTTTTATAATGTTAACAATTTCTGGGAATTCATTTGTGAAATTTTAAGAAATTAAAAATATTTAATAATGAAAGGTGGAACAGAGCGATATAATTAGAATTTTTTTTTTTAATTATAAGGGGAATTAAATTGTGGTACTATAGAAACCAGAAAACACTCAGAAATGCAAATAATTATACTTCAGTTGAATTTTGATTGTTTTGTGGAAATAATAAGTAGCTTATTCTAAAAAAAAAAAAAAAAAAAATTCAAGAGATTTGATATAAAAAATAATTGTATTGTCCAAATAATAAGCAGAAAATTGCAATTTTTTTGGAAACTGATTGTATAAGATCAGAAGGCATGAGGACACATACAACTAGGAAGTCTAGGATTAAGGGCCTTTTTCTGTATCCATCGTCAGGAAACTAAATTAGCCAAGAACAAGAAATTAGTAAAAAGAAGTACCTTAGCCACCAACTATGAGACCAGAAAAGTACAGAGAAATTCGCACCTAATAAAGGCTTTGTGCTTTTAACTTAAAAAAAAAAAAAAAAATCTGGTGTGACTGGTCGCACATCACACAACTTTCTCTTAACTTCGGTAATCGAAAGCTGTGTACTGTGCTTGTCACACCGTTTTTTTTTTTGTTTTTTTTTTTGTGTCGAGATTTAATTTCCTATAGCACCTTAGTTACGAACTTTAAATTTAAATGTTGACTGCTTGAAATAAACTATGGTTATTTTTGAAAATTTTAATCTCATATTTGGATATTTTATACTCAATAGAGTATCCTAAATAAATAAAAAATTTCATAAGAATTGGGAAAAAGTTTTTTTAAATGTGTAAAAACTTCCAAACGGGACAATATACATTTTATTTAAGAGAAAATAAAACTGGTTAATTAATTATTAAAATATGATTCCATTAAAAAAAGATAGTGTAAGAAAACAAATTTGCATAAAAAAACTTGACATTTATAGTATCGTTAAGTTACCGAGTTTATAAATGAGACCTTTATTCCTAATCTCACCTCTACGTTAAAAACTATTCCCAGCAAACCATGGAATAGGCTCTAATTAATCTTAAATTTAACAAGACTCAAAAGTCAAGAGCAAGTATACAATAGTTTAGTCGATGATTATAGATTATAAATTTTAGAAAAATAAAACATAATAATGGCAAGTTGCTAGATTTCTGTCTTAAAATGCGCTCTAACCAGTTACTATTATGACGCCATAATATCTTGTTTGCAAAATATCTAAATTTCCTATTAATAAGCTTAATAACAAAACTTTTTTTTATCTTCTTCATTTGGCCAAAAATCCCATTTATTTATTATTCATAAAAGAAAGATTGTTCCTGAATTACAATTACTTACATTATTCATACGACCCCCACTCCACGAGCGTGATTACTTTAGCTTGTTATACATTGAAATGAGTTCCATTAATTATTTAGGTGAAAACTCAGAAAGGGCTTTTCTCTAACTGTGTGACTTGACATTTTTCGAATTAAATAGACATTTCAATCGTATGAAATGGAAAAAAAAAACAACCATCACAATCTTTCCATTCTATAATACTGCAATAATAAAATAAAGATAAGTAAAATGTTTCTAGGATTTTATATCTAAGGATAATCATGATAGCTAAGCTTGATGTTGTTCATTATATGCAATAAATTATCGACCTGAAAAACAATAAATAATTATAATTAATAAAATTTCAATATTATATGAAATTTATATTGTTAAAAAACTTACCTGTCGCCTTTTGCTCCCCTACTTTCAGCTCATTTTCAATGCAGAATGAGAGCTCAAATTAGAGAGAAAAAAAATAAATAGGCCACGCATAAATTTTATACGTTGTTTATTGTAATAACCATAAAGCAAAAGAATTGCTTACGGATTATTTTTATAAAAAAATCACAATTTTTTGGAAATTATTATAAAAAAGCAAAAAAATGGTAATGACAAAATTAAAAAAAAAAAAAAGCAAAAACGAGCAAGCGGAGAGGGGGGGGAGGGGGGAGGCTCTGGGTTTCAGAGGTCCCCCTTTAGCCCCCCCCCCCCCCCCTTCCAACCCATCACCCCCACCCCCCCCCCCCCCAACCCCCACAACACCCCCCAACCCCCCCCCCCCCAACCAAACACCCCACCACACCCCCAAAAACACCCCAAAAAAACACACCATTAAAGAAAACCACAAACCCAAGGTAAGTAAACCCCAGGGCCTCTGCTTTTTTTTCGATTTTTTTTTTTTTTTTTTTTTTTTTTATTTTTTTTTTTTTTTTTTAATAATAAAAAAAAAAAAAAAAAAAAAAAAAAAAAAAAAAAAAATATATTTATTAGGGGGGGGGGAGAAAAAAAAAAGAAAGAAAGAAAAAAGAGTTATTCTAATTGAATTAATCCCCACCACCAAACCGAAATTTTTAATTTTAAAAAAAAAAAAATAAATTGTTTTGAGGAAAAAAAAAAAAAAAATCTTCTCTCTCTATATATATAATAAAGGGGAGAGGAAAGAAAAGGAAAGTTTATTTTTATTATTATTATTTTTTTTGAAAAAAAACAAATCGGATGAGGATAATTTAATAAAAAATAACTTCACGGACCGTTCCAAATGTTTTTTTGTGTCCCAATATATTTGTTTTTTGGAAGTTTTTGTGAGAACTGTAGAAGTCAAATTTATAATCAATGGTAAGGATAGAAAAATATTTATACAAGTATATTGCTACCATGACAACCATCTCTACGAGTATCTTTTCTATGGAGTATAAGAGTTAAGAGGTCCTTGACCTCTGGCTCAGAGGTAGAGAGAGCATTAGATTCTGGTGCCAAAGGTCAAGGGTTCTCATTGGATACTAATTAATTAAAATAAATAGGGTCAGGGTCTAAATGGCCTCAGATGCCGAAAAAGACCTTAAAAAAATTTAAAAAAAAATAAAAAACAAGTGGGGCTGCGCCAAGCCAGCTGAGGGGGCCCAGGGCGGCCAAAATCCCTCCTGGCTCGGCGTGAAGCCCGCCGAAGGTGGACTAGTCGGCGTAGCTAGTATAAACTAAATTCAAGACAAAATTCAATATTTTCCAATGGGCAAATTTTATATTTTTTGATAATTTTTGTGATTTTGTGTAGTGTGTACTCCTTGCAAAGTCTAGTCAAAGACTTATACGGGCGAATAGTATAAAAATAAAAAGACTTCTACAAATGGATCTATTTTGCCCTAACTTAGCGAATAAATAAACAAGAAGAGTAAAAACGAAGATAGTTTCCGAGTCAATTCCCCATTGAATACAGGTAGAGAGGTAATTATACTTGTAAATGCAAATTGCACTTATTTATGGGTCAATTTGTTGTCGTTGCGAGAGAAGTGGATTTCAGTGTCATTATCATCATCTTCATTGAATATTAATAATAACCCCAGCGCTATAATTTGTAGTTAGTCCTCAGGAATGATATTAACTTATTAATCACGTGACAAATATGTTGTCTGTCGGAAATTTATTAATAACTCACCTCTCTGGATCCCGATTGGTTTGGATAGATAGAAACATATGATTAATAATATAAAATTATTTTCATGATAAATGCTACTCAGTGGCGCATGATGATAAAATGTCAATGTGTGTGTGAGCAAAATAACTCAAGAATGAAAAAAACATAAGGTACAAATTAATTTATTTGACAAATGTCAATATTTATAGTCTTAAAGCAGGAGGGGCTAAACCGCGGCCCTCCTCGAATATCTTGCGGCTCGCCAGATTCATTACAATTTTAAATAAGAGAAAGTAAAAATAAGGTGTATATATATATATTTTTTTTTTTTTTTTTCACTGCAAAAAAATGTCTCTAGAGGCTCTAATTCTAATATGAGGATATGTAATTTTATATGCTGCCCGCGGATGCATTTCCAAAGTGACCCACCCGCAAGATCATTTGGGATGGCCACCACTGAGTTTCCATTAAAAAGATCCAATATTCGGGATTCAAGATATCAACATTTCAACACATGTCTTCTTCTTTCCTAGACGTATTCCCGCAGTGAGGGGTCGGCGGGGTTTTTTGCGACCGGAAGAAATAGAACAGGCCGGTCCGTCGTACAGTCTGACGCCTGTTGGATTCCATTTTTTTCAGGGGACCTCAAAACATGTATATCCATCAAAATCTCGACATCGAATTTTTGACATGAATCCAATACTTTCTCTCTTTCCATATATATATATTTATATATATATATATATATATAGGCAAGAGAAAGTAAAAATTAATATCTAAACTAGATCTCTCGACGCCTAACCGAGTAACAATGATTAAAAATGATCGAGGGATCCACGGGCTCGCAGCAGGTCTGCATAGTGAACCTTAAAGGGCCACACAGGGACACGTCCACACCAGAGGCACACACAGTAGATCGAAAGTGACCAGAAGAAAAATGTGTGTACCTGCTGCGGGCGTTTGTGTCCCTGGTGTGGACGTGTATATCCCTGTGTGGCCCTCAAGGTTCACTATGCAGACCTGCTGCGGGCATGTGTATCCCTCGATCATTTTCAATCATTTTTACTCGGGTATGTCTCGAAGTTTTTCAATAAAATCGGCTAACAAGTAGACAATTAGTTCTTTACTGATGTTATTTTTTAGCATTTTCAATTTTCCAGTCAAAATGTAAAATATTTTACGTAAACTGGGATTGATCTTCTTCGGTAAATAAGATTTTTTTTTTTTTGCGAAATTGAATATAAAATTATTTATAAAGAGAGAGAAAAAAATTTAAAGTTGTTTTCTACATCATCATATAATTAATTTTTCTCTTTTTCTTTTAAATTAAATTTCATTTTCTCTCTCTCTCTCATAATTTGGTATCGAGTTTTTTCAACTGAGTGAATAAATTTATTCATTTCTTCTTGTCGTTCGTCGCTTCGCAAAAAGCCAATTATCTTATTAAGTCAACGTCAAAAATAAGTAAGAAAATACAGGCATTTATTTATGGAACGAACGATCAGATTTTACAATTTTATTATTATATAAATTCATTGAAAGAATTCGTTTATCTCTCTTCGTTTAAAGAGGCTTAAGGTAAAACGAAGGGGAAGGGGTGTTTAATTAGCCCTTATCATCTCTCTGCCATTGTAATAACACTATCATTAAAAAAGAGAAGGGGAAAATTTATTCTTAATAAAATTATTTATAGATTATTAAAGCTATTTGAATATAAAGGGTTGGTTCGTTTTCTCTAACGTTAATTTCATTTTCTCTTCGTATAATTAAAGGGTATGAAAATAAAATCTACGTTTTGAATTAATTACACGTTAAAAAAGAAAGAAGAAAAAAAAATTCTGCCGTTGAGGGAAAATAAAAATTTGCCATGTTTATTGAAAGGGCGTTAAAAAAAGGAGTGTATTAACTTCAGAGCTATTAAATCCTAATTTCTGGACAAGTAAAATTCATAATAACAGGAGATTAAAAATTTGAAATATAAGCTACTATTTTCACAAGATTTATTTTATTTTCAATATAAGCTTTCATTTGGTGCTAGTCGAGCTAGTGCTGACATTTTCTTCTTTATTTATTAATATCCGATGAGATTTGGATCAGATACACTATGCAAAATTTGGTAAATACATGTATATTAAAAATGTCAAATTTAAAGAAGCGACAGTGGCGTAATTATAATTTGTCCTCGGAGAAAGAGGATTATAATAAATATTTAATTTCTCTTACCTATATATGTACATATATGTACAGTGAAGGACAATATTAAGTCCCACCCATGTGTTTTCTACTTGTGATACTTTCATTGTTTTTAAAAAAATATTAAATATTTTTTAATGGGAACTTTCATGGTTAAAACCTAGAAAATTTCAAATAAAGATTTTCATTTTCTTTTATAATCACAAGTAGAAAACGCATGGGTGGGACTTAATATTGACCCTCACTGTACATACACATACATATATAATATATATACTGAACAAAATATCTCAAGAAAGAAAAGAGTTGGGAGGTTGAAATTTTATATTCAAGTTGGGAACCCTCCTGGGACGTAACACAAAGCTTTTGAACAAAATTAAAATTAAATATACAAATAACCTAGTGTTTAATTTGTATATTTATTTTTAATTTACAAAATGTTTCTCTTACCTATATATGTACAAGCAACGGTCGAAAGTTTAAATCTTAGTTTTGAACAAATTCTAATACTTTACTGATGCACTTTTTCAGTTTCTTTTTTTTTTTTTTTTTTTTTTTTCAACGATTTTGATTAAAAATTCAAATATCAATTATATTTTAGATCCTCTTTCAAATGTATATTCTCATTTTGACCATGAAATCTTTTGAAGCACACTTTACTCTTGTAATTCATAGGAAAAGTAGGAGAAATGATTGCCATGGTAACAAAATATAAATATTTTTTATATTAACTAACGAATTCCTACGGTATTTCTTTAAAATAAGACCACTACCGCAAAATTCCCTTCTAGATTCCTTAAGGAAGACCCTCTTTATATAAGATCAAGCAGTTAGTAGGTCTATATATATAAAATTTTTGTGTGGTTTTATTATAATAGCAGTAGAAGGGGGAGTTAATTTGAAACATGGTCATCTTGGGGTCGGCATAATTACGAGGGCAGGCACGAGGCATTTTCGGGGGTGGGCCCTATCAAACGAAAATTCCACGCACGCCATTCGATATGTCACAACCTGAAAGCATGATCTTATCAAGAGTGAGGCGAGGAAAAGGGTGGAGAGGACATGACGCTAAAGGGTTAACGTTATAATGTTGCCAAGCTAGCTATTTTATTATTTTAAATAAAATTTTTTATATCCAAGTAATTTTATATTATATACAGCGATAAAAAAACTTTTTTTTTTTAAGTAATATGCAAGCTGTTAAAAAAAATTAATTTATTTTTATGATGAATGAATGAATAGCGCGCGCACACATAGAACATCTGAAAAAAGTACTTGAATTGAAAGATATTATGTATGGATATTTTTTGACACATTATATTCTCTCAATTCGAGTATAATAATAATAAAAAATGGGATTTTAAAACAACTTTCTCTTACCTTCGGTAATCGAAAGTTGTCACTGTGCTTGACACACTAGATTTTTGTGTCGACTGTATTTAGTTCCCGGCACTGAAGGAATACTAGAATTCAGATGTAAAATTTACAAGTATGGGAAAATATTTATATTTTGTTACCATGGCAACCATTTCTCCTATCTTCCTATGAAGCACAAGAGTAAAGTGTGCTTCAAACAATTTGTGGGCAAAACGAGAATATACACTTGAAGAGCATCTAAAAAATAATTGATTTTTGAACTTTAATCAAAATCGTTAGAGCGAATTTTGAGAAATCGAAAAAAACTGAAAAGTACATCAGTAAAGTACTAGTACTCTTTGGCCGATTTTGATTAGAAGCTTATTTTCCCGGTCCCGGGAGGAGTTTAACTTAAATATAAAATTTCAGCCTCAAAGCTCAATTCCTTCATGCTTAAAATTTGACACACACCCACCCACACACACCACACACAGACAGACCATGTCGCGAAAACCACTTTTTTGGCATTCAGGGGACCTCAAAACGTGAAGATCAATTAAAATCTCGACATCGAATTTTTGACATGAACTCCAATAAATTCTCTCTAAATATAAATTACATATATACATAGGTAAGAGAAAGTAAAAAATTAAGAAAAATTTCGTGGGTGTTCCTATTGAATTTAAAATTTTGGGAGGGGTTAATTAATTTTAAAAAAAAAACCACTTGCAAAAAAAAAAGTTTGTGTCTCTCCTAACTCAATTGTGCCCCCCCCCTTATATTCCCATATTTTGAGTCTAAAAGACAAATACTTAATAAAAAAATTAGGTAACGAAGCTGCAATTTATTTATTTTTAAAATACATCTTCTATCTTGGGCTTATCCCTATGTGGGGTTGGCAAAATTAATTTATAAAGAATTAAGAGACCGAGAGAAAAACAAACCGACCCGTCTCCCAGCCTGACGCTTGATATGGAAAAGAGAAAAAAGGCTGACATAAAGGTAAAGAAGAAATGCGAGCCTTAGCTCGGGTAACTCGTGGTCGCTATCCACGTACTCACTAGAAGTGAGCCCCTGAGTGATTTTTAAAATACATGTTACCAGTATATATTGACATGTGTCTTGTTAATTTATATTGTTTACTACTAGAGACCGAGGACTTTTTTGAATTTAGGAGATTAAAGCAGATAGGTTCACCTAATTGACACCGAGGGCGCCACTGAACAATCAAAATCTTTCAAAACGACCTATTTCTTTTGCCTATTAAAGGGATTGTCAACAATAAAATTAAATTAATTTTTGATCTTCTTTTAAGAATTGAAAGTAAATAATTAAAATAATTTGAAATATACTTAAAGAATTTTATGAGTGATATCTTTCGCAAAATGAGACGGCTATCTAAGCTTTTTGAAGCTCTTTTTTTCTCTCTTTCTCTTGATTTAATAAAAAATAAATTGGAATGGTCCATAATCTGGATGGGACTTGGACACTCTGACGCGAAATCAAATCGACACTTATCGACGGCGAAGGAAGAGCCATAAAGAACATCTCCTCATTTAGGACATCCTTTTTATGAGCAAGTTAATGGAAAACGACCTAAGAGAGTGTGAGTCGGGGGGTGTGTATAGCGAGTGCTTAGAATTGGCCATAGAGAGAGAGAGAGAGAGAGAGAGTGAGAGTGGGAAGATTTGTTGCTTTATTGGAATGAAAAGAAAAGAAAAATTCCAACTTCTTTTCCTTCTCTATTGCAGCTTGAAAAGAGAATTTAAAAAAAAATGGGGATGATAAAAATAAACAAATTATTTTAAAAAAAATTGACTATCATGAAAGCAAGTTTTAAGTTTTTTAAGTTAAGAGAAGTTGATGCCCCGAAAAACCTTTAAATAAATAAAGTTAACTAATTGTAAGGCCCACGGGTTAGCGTCTAACCTCATATACCAACGTCCGGGTTCGGACTCCAGCATCCGATGATTATTTAAGCCATCTGGATACCAGATGGCTTAAATAAATGCCTGGACCCTAATATATATAAATTCATAAATAACGGTTATCGTAAATGTCTTATATGGCCTGAGCTGCCGAAAAGACAGTGTGAATGTGTGTGAGTGGAGGGAATGAGAAAAGTGTGAATGTTTAAAAAAAAAAAAAAAAAACTAATTGTAAGAAAATATATTTTGGTATAAATGAATAAAAGTAGACTGGCGGCATTTTCTTCTATTCTAATAAAAGTATTTACTTTACAGCAAAGACGTAACAAGTGGGGGGAAGGGGGTGTAAAATCCTCCTCCAAAAAATAGCTTTTTTTTGTAATGGGTACATAAGGTTCAAAGACCTATAATGACCAGTAGTCACATGAAGACAGGAAGAATACAGTTAAAAAAGAGAAGCACAAAAGGGGAACTGAACTGCGGGAACTGAGAAGATGCCTGTTGAGATTAGACTTGAAAGTCTAAAGATTGTAGGTTTTGGGGAAGATAGACGCAGGGAGCTTGTTCCATTCATGGGAGGTCATGGGGACAAAGGAAGATTGGAATTGACTAGTGAGTTGAACAGCATAGGGATTCTGGGACGATGCCTCCCTATATGTTGCTGAATTTACGGTCTTTTATTTGAAAAACATTTTTGCATTAGTTTTAACTATTATTAACCTATTAAGCCATAAAATCCCCTAAGGATTCTGCTTAATACCATACAGAAGAAACTCTTTAAAAAAATTCATACCCCCCCCCCCTCCAGAGGCAAATCTGGGTGCACCACTGCTTTACACATGTCGCTAAATAGCCCAAATTTCAACAACTGCAGGTTTTATTGATTATCCACTGAAAATAAAATCTTGTTTGACTGATAGCACAGCACACAAATTTCTCTTAGCCGATTTCTAGTGCCGAACTAGTACTTTTTGGCCGATTTTGATTTA
>JAKCPI010018988.1:0-20599 GCA_023213315.1 Euborellia annulipes | reverse complement strand
AAAAAAAACAATTTATTCATGAATACGTCTTTAAATTTTATTTTAGTAATTATTTTAATTGTAACAATTGAGAGGAATGCAATAAAAATAATTTTATCTCTTATTGTTGTCTAGCATTGTTGAGCTGCGAGAGACCTTCCCCCCACCAGTGACGTCAGAGCGGCCGCCGCCGCCGTCTCCTGCCTGCAGACGCTGGCCGGCAGTCGCCTCAAGGCCAGCCAGCGGAGGCATCAACAGCTAGCTACTCTCTCTCTCTCTCTCTCTCTTGGTCATCAAATCACCTCACCACCACCACCAGGTAATTAGTATTCGTTTATTTATTCTCTCATACAAGGGATGATGATTTAAAATTACTGATAAAAGAAAGACTTTCAGTTTCAATCGAGAATTTTCCATTTTAATTTTAAATCATTCCCATTTGACTTCAATATATCAATATTTATTAAAAAGAAAGATCTTTTATTTTAATTTAATCAATCCGAAGGTGTAATCAAAGAGGGTCAATCTTATTTAAAAGCGAATCGGAATGAATGTATTCGTAATCAGAGAGGCACAACACACGGCTCCATCCATTTTTTAAGTAATAGGCTATTTATAGATTTCTCCAAAGAATATAAGTTTAATAAAAATAAAGAGAGCTTAATCGACTTCTGTGTCTTATTTTTTTATTATTTTGAATTTAATGAATTAACAGTTTGAGAATTCTTACAAGTGTTAAATTATTTATTTGTTATATAAAATAATAAATAAATAATATTTCAAAGAGGGATTTATATCACTAACCCCAATTGAAAGGAATATTTTATTTATTTAAAAATAAGATTGCATTCATCTTTTTAAGCAAAGAAAATGGAAGGTTTTTTACCTTAAAAAAAAAAAAAAAAAAAAAAAAAAAAAATAGGAAAAAATTTACAGTAGTAATTCAAAGGTTTTAATCTGCCGTATTTTTCTTATTTTAACGGTTAATTATTCATTAACCGGAAGTGCTAGGGACCAAAACATATTTTTCCCTGAACCAGTTTTTTTACATATAGACCTATGTAATTAATATTTTTCTACGACCTTTAGTTCAGGCCGTAATTTTTATGTGTTATATGAAGAAATGATATAACAATATGAGCGCTTGGCACTTGGGCGGAGTTTTGACTCCCAGGGGACCAATTTTTTTTTTTTTTTTTTTAATTTTCGAAATCACATTTTTTTGGTTAACTACAAAATCAACACTCTTTTCACTTTAAGGGTTTTAGAATATTACCGTCCTCCCGTGAGCAATACTCTTCAAATGTCTCACAGCACAGTATATGTTTCAGTTTTGATCTTGTATGTATAATACTATAATTTTATACCTCTTAATAAACTTTTTTTCTCAAATGTTGTTTTCATGGCTTATTCGCCTATTCGATATTGGGGTACCCTATTATCCGATATTGAGCCCATTTTGCAAAAGTGTAAAAATCCAAATTAGGAAAGGTGTGTATCTTGGCAATGAGAAAAATGACTTTTAGAGTGTTTTCTCCGAATATTTCGAAGGCATTTAATAGCACCTCTTCATCAGTGGCTGTACTAAATTACAAAATGGATTAAAATAATTAGAGTGAGTTTACACAAATTTAAAAAAATATTAGTATCATACCTCACTCTAATGTCACATACAAGTTAGAATTTCGGAGCGAAACGTTAGATTGGCGGGTCCATGCATTACAACCAGCTGTCTCTAGTATTACCTCGAGTTGTTTTGATTTGAGCCACCTATTTGATATAATTAAATTAAAATTATTTGTCATTGACGCCTTATTGCTCGAGATAGCTGGTTGTAATGCATAGACCTGCCAATCTAACGTTTCGCGCCGAAATTATAACTTGTATGTGACATTAGAGTGAGGTATGATACTAATATTTATTTAAAATTTGTGTAAACTCATTCTAATTATTTTATACCTTTTTGTAATTTTGTACAGCCGCTAATGAAGAGGTACTATTAAATGTCTTCGAAATATTCGGAGAAAACACTCTAAAAGTCATTTTTCTCATTGACATTTCATCATTTTCATTTTTACACTTTTGAAAAATGGGCTCCTAATATCGGATAATGGTACCCCATTACCGAATAGGGGAATAAGCCATGAAAACAACATTTGAGAAAAAGCAGTTGAAAAAAGTTTATTAAGAGGTATAAAATTTGAGTACAAGATCAAAATTTGAAACATATATTGTGCTGTATTTTGAAGCGAAACGCTCACGAGGAAAAGGGAATATTTTAAAACCCTTAAAGTGATAAGAGTGTTGATTTTATATTTCAAATGCCTCCATCAAATGACGCCCAAGGATTCCTGGCCTCTGTTGCCGAAAAAGACCTTAAATATTATAAATAAAAAAAGGGAATTTTTTTTTTTTTTTTTTTTTCTTTTTCTTTGGGCCTTGCCCCCCTCGCCCTTCACTTTTTAATTTTTTTTTTTTTTTTTTTTTTTTAAACATTCACACTTTTTTCTCATTAACACACACATTCACACAGTCTTTTCCGCAACTTAGGCCATATAAGACTCTGACGATAACGAACCGTTTTATATGATAAATATCTATTGGGGGTTCAGGCATTTATATTTAAACAATTTGGTATCCAAATGGCTTTAAAAAAAATCGTCGGACTGCCAGGGATCCGAACCCTCGACCCTTGGTATACAAGGCAGGCGCGCTACCAACTAGGCCAAGCCCGGGGGCAAAAGGAATTAATATAAGGCTTTAACTTTGATTCATTTTTTCTAAAAAGGGTAAAAAGTAGACTATCTACAAATAAAACGGATAATACGCAAAAGTATTTATTTTTTGGCCGATGTCCTTATAATATAATTAATTGGTCCCAGATATCTTTCCTTTTAATAAACTAATTACATTTTATATGACGTCACTGAAATGAATATTGTTTGTTCAAGTACGTATGTATCTGTTATAATCGTTTTAAAGAGTTATATAAAACTTTTTTTTTTTTTTTTTTATTAACCGAAGAAAGCAAATCATTGACCCGTTAGGTCTCTTCCTTCATCTTCAAGAGCTTAAAGGGCTTGAGACACCCACCCACATTTATTTATACATTTGAATATCAGGTGAAATACCAGAAGCGTGTGTTGGTTATATTAATTTTTTTTTCTCTCTTTTTATCCCTTTCATTTTTACTTAAAGACATGTCTAAAAAAAAAACTTTACATTTTACTTATTCAGCTTTTTTTTTTTTTTTTTTTTTGCAACTCTCGTTTGGTTTAAATTCCTCAAAAGAAGGGAGTGGGGGTTAAAGGGCGTATTGTTGACCCCAGCGCTATTGATGATTGCTATTTACGTCCTTCTATCCGGCCGGGTCCCTAAAAGAACCTTCCTAAAATAAACTCCATTCATCATATACAAATCTACTTGTAAATCCTGAGTTTATTATTTACTAACAGAATCCTGGAATGAGAGAAAAAGACATGATGATGATATTCATTTCTAGTTAGCAATTCAAGGGATGTATTTTTAATTTATGCAAATGTAATCTTTTTTTTTTTTTTTTTTACTTTTCCTACTATTTCGATATGTCAGGCTAGATGTCCGTCAGTCGATTCTAGTACTTAAATGTTGCAAACAGAATTCGTTATCAAAAAAATATTTATTTATTTAAAATAATTACTAGCCGCGCCGCCCAGCTTCGGCGGTCTTCGCCCTCTTGGACACCCCCCCGCCGCCTGCGGCGGAGTTTCGCCTTTTCTTAATTTTTTTTAACACACACAATAAGAAAGTCTTGCATAATATCTATAAAAAAGCAAATCTTTTCATTTTTTTTCTTTTTTATTTATTTTATTAATGAAAATTTCCTAGAATTTTTTTGAGGTTGGATTTGGCTTTAGTTAAAAGCCTGCCTGCCTTCTTTCCATCAAAAATAGCGACTTAGTGCTCAACGAATGTCAAATCGATAGCAAAAAATAAATTCTTACTTAATATATAGAGAGAGAAAGTATTGGATTCATGTCAAAAATTCGTTGTCGAGATTTTGACTTTTTTGAGGTCCACTGAGTTCAAAAAAAGTGGTTTTCACGACATGGTCTGTCTGTGGGTGGGCTAGGAGGTTGAAATTTTATATTTAAGTTAGACACCCTCCTGGAGTCTGAAAATAAGCTTTTAATCAAAATCGGCCAAAAAGTACTAGTACTTTACTGATGTAGTTTTTCAGTTTTTTCGATTTTTTCAAAATTCGCTCCAACGATTTTGATTAAAATTCAAAAATAATTTATGTTTTAGATGCTCTTGAAAATGTATATCAGTAAAATTTTTCGTTAAATTTGTTTGAAGTACACTTTACTCATGTATTTCAGATTTTTCCATTCACTTTCCGGCTCTTCCTTATAGAGCCAATGTTAAATCCCCATATGGGGATTTACATGTTAATTTCTATTCAAAAGGTGGTCCTCTTTCTAACTTTTTTCTCATTTAAAAAATATTTTTCCAATTCTTATGAAATTTTGTATTTATTTAGGATTATCTATTGCGTATAAAATATCCAAAATTGAGATTAAAATTTTGAAAAATAACCATAGTTTATTTCAAGCAGTCAAACATTTAAAATACACAGAGCCTATGGAAATTTTGAATCAATTGATTTTTTTACTTTTTACTTATGAAATGCAAGTGGTCAAGTTTGAAACTAAGGAAACTAAATATATCTCGACACAAACAGCACAGTACACAACTTTCGATTAATAAAGGTAAGCTGTGTGCTGTGCTTTAATCACACCAGATTTTTCGTTGTGTAGACATCGACGATTTAATTTTGTTTTCGTTGTTTATTTGACAGGCGGTAAAAGAATAAAATCGCATGTGACTAACAACAGCACATGACTAAGCTTTCTCTTATATTTAGGACAAATTTAAATGTTAAGTTGACATTATTTTTTTTTAAATTGCTAGTACCCTTACATCCTTTCTTAATCTTTGCCATATTCTAGGTTTGCTTTCTCTTTGAAATAAATCATCATCATCATCATCATCATCATAATCTTAATAATAAAAACGAATAAGCAAACACGTCGGCATCTTTACCCATAATCCGTCTTGCATTAAACGTCAGCCCCCCCCCCTCTTTCCTTTCCTTCGTGAAAGCACAAAGCCTCAAGAATGTGGATTAAAAAAAAAAAAAGGAACCAGAGGCGCTTGCGAGATCTTTATGAACGCGCACAGACTATTAAAGGAAATCTTCACATTCAAAATGGGAAATTTCTGTTGATATTTACTTACATTCTTGTTAAGGTCCAAATAGTCTCTGCAATTGCGACCTGCAATCAGAAATTTATTTAGTTTCAAAAATGGTCACATTTATCATTTATTTTTATAGGCTAAATCTTCCTTTAAAATGATTGATATATGCTAATTTGAATCCGGAATTAAAATATAATAACACACATATATCTTCCGCACATAAAAATATACTTTTCTACATGTTATTGTTCTTGTTACAGCGGCTTCAAACCTGGATATCTTCACCTGTGAGCATACGTTAGTCTTGATTGGGAAACCTGTCCTGAGCAGCAGGATTTTGTCGCTCACCGCCAGGATTCTTACAATTTCTACATTTTGGTGAGTCATTTATAATTTGTTAGATTTGTTCATCAAGGGTTAAATTATTGAATAGTATAAACAATTTCACGAGAAATGCGCTATTTGCATAATAAAAATCTGGTGTGACAACTTTCGATTACCGAAGGTAAGAGAAAGTCGTGTGCTGTGCGCCAGTCACACCAGATTTTTATTTTTTGTATGCATTCAATAGCTTAGATACCGATTAGCCTTTTTATATATTTTTTCATTAAAAGTTTAACTGTTTTGTTCCCACATTCGGAGGCAGATAGAAATTGTTTTTAAACTGTCAAAACGTGTATTTCCATTGAAATCACGAGATCGGCTTAATTTTTTTTTTTTTAACCAAAGGTTAATTTCTAAATTTGAAATACCTTATAGGTTCTATTATATATTTTCTTATAAAACCGATCACAGGATTCCTTCCACGCAGCAGCATTTGCATATATAAAAAATATTTCAAAAGAATTTTTTTTTTTTTTCAAAATGGAAATCTCCAAAGGATGAAAGAGTGACATATTTCATTTCCCAGCATTCAACGTATATATATATTTTGGCGAGAGAGAACATTTTTTTTTTTGACCGAAATTACAAATATTGAAACATGCATGCATGGAAAGGGAGAGATTTTTTTTTTTTTCTTAAAGAATTCATCTTTTCTGGACGAATTTTTTAGATAGGAATTTTAATTAAATAAATCTTTCATTTTTTTTTTTCTCAAATATCGGTATTTTAATATATAATTTACCAATATTATTTGAAAACGCTTGATTTAATATTTTATAAAAGAGAAAAGGCATTCTGTTTTCTTTGTTTTAATATATCCCCCCCCCCTTCCGCCCTTCGTGGCAGAGAGGTTAAAGATAGTGACAAATGTTAATATTGATAATATTAAAGTCAAGGGGGTGAGTTCGGATCCCAGGCAGTCTCAAGAATTAAATCAAATACATACTAAATGTGTCTGTAGACCTACTATTATAAATAGTATAAATGTGTTTGGATCACATTGAATATTAACATGATTAAGTATCGTTTAAAGCCTACCGGTATATGGCCTAAGATGTTGAAAAATCTGGTGTGACTGGCGCACATCCTTCGGTATGAGAAAGTTGTGCACCGTGCTGGTCACACCAGATTTTTTGTGTCGAGATATATTTAGTTTCCCATAGCATCTTAGTTTCAAACTTGCATTTTAAATGTTGACTGCTTGAAATAAACTATGGTTATTTTTCAAAATTTTAATCTCTTATGGTCATTTTATACACAATAGAGAATCCTAAATAAATACAAAATTTCATAAGAATTGGAAAGAAATGTTTTAAACGTGTAAAAAGATCCTACATTTTTTTTTTTTTTTAAATTTTTCATCAAAAAAATTAACTCGACGGATTTGGATTCTATGACCAACCGTGAGTCGTATGGTGATAATTGTTTCGAAACATGCGGTCCTCCTCGAAAGCGAAACAGAAGGTGAAAAGTTATGAATGTGGAAGAGAGAGACCTTAAACGACCTGATTGTTCCAAGTTTAACAACGGAAGACATCAAGCAAATTCCTCTACTACTGGAGGTTCATCGGGCCAAATATCTTTTATGGTGTCAAGAAATGAAGATGAAGAAAGAAATATGAAGGCAGTGGTGATGAATAATTTGGACTTTGTCTGGTTTATCGATAGTGGAGGAACGGATCATATGGTGAATCGACGACTCCTATTTTTATAGATCGTTTACTTTGAAAAATCCAGTGACTATTGAATCTGCGAAGAATGGTGCCAATCTGGTGGCTTTGAACCCCCTTTTGGATCCAAATTAACATGCAAATCACCATAGGGATTTAACATTGGCTCTATGGAAGGAAGAGCCGCAAAGTGAATTTCGATCAATTTCGGTGAAGATAATTTTGAGAAAAAAAAAATCTTAACTTTTTTCTATAAAGTACAAGAGTAAAGTGTACTTCAAAACATTTTTAGGGCAAAGTGAGAATATACTTTTTAAAGAGCATCTAAAAAATAATTGATTTTTGAATTTTAAACAATTTTGTTGAAGCGAATTTTGAGAAATTCGAAAAAAAAACTGAAAAAGTACATCAGTAAAGTACTAGTATATTTTGGCCGATTTTGTTCAAAAGTTTATTTTGACTGTCCGGGTGGGTACATAACTTAAATATAAAATTTAAATCCGGTAGCTCCATTCGTTCATGCCAAAAATCGTTACACACACACACACACACACACACAGACCAATTTGCGGGACCCACTTTTTTGGGCTCAGGGGACCTCAAAACAAGTATATCCATCAAAATCTCGACATCGAATTTTTGACATGAATCCTATACTTTCTCTCTATATATTTCACATATAGGTTAAGAGAAAGTAAAAAAAAAAAAATAGGCAAATTAGAGATAAGAAATTTCAAGGAACAATTAATCCAAAAATGTCTGTTTGATCCTCCCCCCTCCCCCTCCCCCTCCCCTTCCCCCTCCCCTACATCCATCGCATATGGTAAGGGAGAATTTTATTTAATTTTGAAATGTTCTTTTTCGAGATTGACTTAATTCTATTATATTGGTTCATTTTGATTTAATTTAAATTCTTCAGAGTTTATCAAACTTTTAAAGACAGGCTAAAGATTGCTCTGTTAAAATTAAATTATTTAAATTTGTTTTAAGGTGCCTTTTTTTTTTTTTTTTTTTTTTTCTTAAACTTTACGATGGATATTATTAAAATTACGGGCTTATCTCTCTCAAGATTTACTTGAGAGGAAATCTAATCAAAAAGTCATTAAATGATTTGAGAAAATTGAAATTCATGAAACAAATATTGAAGAGAAGCGTTTAAATAAATTCCCTTTTATGGGCTCAATGGACCAATAAAAGTGTATTGATATTCTTGAGCAAACCCTCGTCTATTTAAATAATTCCTTCCGGGGATTGCTTCAATGATTTCAATTATATTCAATTCAACAGAGAGAGAGAGCATATATTTTTTTAATTCTCTCTTTCATTTCACGAGAGTAGATCAATTTTACCTAATGCTTTGTAAATGATGTTATATCGTATGGCAAATACCCAATTAATTTCTAATCAGCTAATCATGTATCTCCATCAGGCAATCAATTATTATAATAAATATCTTTAATTGTTTTAGCTCTTTCTCGGCATCTGAGGCTATTTAGACCTCGTGCTTATTGATTCGTATATAATTTAAATGAAATAGGGACGCTAGGGACGGGAAGTGTACCCATGTCAAAATTTCTCTATATATTTATGGGGCATTCCATAGTGACTGTTGGGACATTTGACTCCGGAACTATTAATATTATCCAATTAAATTTGAATAAAAACACTCAAGCATACATTATCAATCAACTATCGCCAAATTAGCGTTTATTTTAGGCTAAAAAAAATAATATCATTCAATGGAAGGTCCCAAAGAGAATCAAAGCTACAAGCTGCAGGTTTCAAAGTTTCATCATCATGTCACATGTGACTGGTGGGACATATTTCAAAAAAGCCTCAAAACCATAATATGGATTTTTTTAACAATTTTAAAAAGCTTAAATAGTTCGCCCCATATATATTGTTACTTCTAAAAAGAATCAGAATTGATAAAGTCTTATTTGAGGTTAGAAATACAACTTTTATCTCTTTTTGCGTGACTAGTGGGACATGCGAGATGATTATATTTAAATAATAAATAGAAAAAAACTAACATACTTTTTTATTTGAATTAGTATTTTTAATGCTTTTTCTTAAATATATTCGTCTGCTTGCTAAAATTATTTAGATGGCCAAAAAATTGTGTTTAAAGGCTGAACGCACACTGAACGAGCAAAAACGTTTTCGAGCAAAACGTTTTTTCAATGATTTTCCCTGAATCCAAAAACATGGGTGACATGGTCTGTCTGTGTGTGTTCAATTTTAAGCATGAAGCAAATGAGCTAGGAGGTTGAAATTTTAAATTTAAGTTTTTTACTTTCCTGGACCGTGAAAATAAGCTTTTAAACAAAATCCGCCAAAGAGTATAGGCGAAGGTGGTATTATGGGCACCTGTGGGTAATTTGGGCACCCTTATTATCTCAGAAAGAATCCTGCGCATTTTGGCAAAAACCACCAGAACTTAAAGTATTAGTTCATAGGAAGGCATGTAGGAACCCTGGCGTCCACATCAATTTCAGACTGTGCGTTGTGACGAGTTTCTTGTTTGTCCTGTTTCAAAAACTTTGGAATGTAAGTATTTATGCTAAGTTTACATCCATAATACGTAATTAATTACGTGTCACTAGTAATACATTATACTGCACACAAACTAAGGATTGTATTACAGTAATTTAAAAACTTTTAGGAGCTAAGGTTAAATGTTGATGGTCTGTTACTTTCCAATATGGCGAGGGTGGTAATATGGGCAATTGTTGTGCTGGTATTATGGGCCCCTGCTGCAAGGCGCTCAAATTACCTGGAGATGACGACGTGGTTTGCATTTTTTGCGAAGGAACTTTTGTTGAAGACAGTAGAGGTGAACTTTGGGTTCAGTGTGTGGTATGTGAGATGTGGTTCCACAATGAATGTACAAGGTGTGATACTGACATTTATATTTGCGACTTTTGTAAATAACTTTTGTAATGTAATGTCTAGACCACTAGACATTAATTTTTAAACGAATTTGTCAATAGTTTTCTATTTTTCACAATAATACACTTTGTTTTATACTTTAAAACAGGATTTTATTAGTTTCTACCATGGTGCCCATATTACCAGCACATCTTCAAATTTTATCAACATGTACTTAAAATGGAAAACATTTTTCAGCTCATTAATTAGTAGGCTTGTTACAATAATAACAATATCCTATGTTAACCAAATGTTATATTAAGCTTCCTTTCAATTTTCTACTTAATTTGATTGTTATTGTAATTTTTATAGTAAAAAACAAAATGGGTGCCCATAATACCACCTTTGCCCCTACTAATACTTTACTGATGTACTTTTTCAGTTTTTTTCGATTTTCTCATAATTCGCTCCAACGATTTTGATTAAAAATCAAAAATCCTGAATTCTAATATATCCGCGGAAACTAAATACATGTCGACACAAAAAAATCTGGTGTGACAAGCACAGAACACAACTTTCGATTACCGAAGATAAGAGAAAGTTGTGTGCTGTGCGACCAGTCACATCAAATTTTTTATTAATTTAAAATTTTTTTTTTTAATTTATAATGACATAGACTTTTTACTATAAGTTAGTAGTAAATTAGGAATAATTAAAGAAATTTTAAAATTAATGTCGTTTTCCCATTTCACATGGAATGACCCATATATAAACATATGTATTCACATAGTCTTTTCGGCAACTTAGGCCTTTTAAGACTTTAAATGATAACCGTTATTATGAATATATATACAGTGGGGTTCAAGCATTCTTATTTAAGCCTTTTGGTATCCAAATGGCTTAAATAAATCGGACTGCCTGGGATCCAAACCCCCGACCCTTGGTATACAAGGCAGGCGCGGTACCAACTACGCCAAGACCGAGGGCTTATAAAAAGTTAAAAAATTAGTTGCAACAAATGAAAACAAATAAATTTGATTGGATAAGAGTATCATGACTTGTTTTTTTTTTTTTTTTATAAAATCTGATAAATGAGTTTAACAAACAAGTTAATTAAAATTTGTGAGGTATGTAATTTTTTTTTTTTTTTTTTTTGTTGGCACAAGATAATTTTTTTATTAAAGGGTGACTGCTAAGGGCGAAAACAAGTCCTCTGTTAATTATTATTATTATTCTTATTATTATACTAGAGGTAGAGAAGAAAAAAGTCATTTAAAATTCAAATGATCTAAGTTGGCTCGATTATGTAAATTTTATAACCACCCTTTGTAATTTTCAAAGAAAAAGTTTTGTCTTTTTATATCTATATCTATATTATTATTTTTTTAATCTCTTGAGATGATTTGAAAATTCTTATCTTTGAATTTTATTGTGGACAGGTTGATTAAATTAAATACGAAAAATGGGAATGAATTATTTTTTTTACTTTCTCTTTACATTATATATATATATATATATATATATATATATATATATGAAATAATATATAGAGAGAAAGTATTGTATTCATGTCAAAAATTCGGTGTCGAAATTTTGATCGATATACATGTTTTGAGGTCCCCTGAGCCCACAATGGTTTTCGCAACATAGTCTGTCTGTGCTTTCTATTTGGACATTTTTAAGCATTAAGGAAATGAGCTACAGGTTGAAATTTTATATTTAAGTTTTTTTTTTAATGATATTTACCTTTATTTTTTAACGGTTACAAATATTAAATTTTTTCTATATTCTGCATTAAATATGCGCTTGAACTTATTATATAAATTTTTAAATACAAAGTATCGATACTACTACTCCACACGCTGTTCGTTCGGGGGTCACCAATCCGAGCTTTCGCCGCGGTTGGTATAACTTAACGGCAACGTTTATGAGTACTGTTGCTCTCCTCCGTTGCTAGGCTTCAATATGATTTCCGAGTTTGTTTAAGATTTTTTGATTGAAGTAAAAACTCAGTTTGGTTGTTAATCGCCACTCACTATTTTGTTTCATGTACAAAAACATTAGGCCTGTATATGAAAATTGAAAAAAAAAAAAAGAAAAAAAGCGGATTACAACATTCTACTCACTTCTAATGATAACACATGAATGTTGAAATGGGCATTAAGAATATTAATTTTAAACTGGTAACCGTTGGCTCTAGTTGAAAGATTATGCTTTAAAAGGAGAATTGAATTCAAGTACACAAGGTTTTTTTTGTTTCAATGATATATTTATTTAATATTAACACTTTATACGCATTTCGACACCATATGTGTAATCTTCAGAAGTGAATATATATACATACTGTACAGTATATAATTCACTTCTGAAGATGACACTAAACTACTCGTATAGCGCCAAACTAAAATCAATATGAATTTTGGGAATTTATTTTAATATTTAAAATACTAAGATCTATGTTATGTAAATAGAAATAAGCAAAGCATATAGCTAATTTTTGTATGATTAAAATTAAAGTCTGGTGTGATTTGTTGCACACAACTTTCTCTTACCGTTGGTAATCGAAAGTTGAGTTCTGTGCTTGTCACACTAGGCAGATTTTTTGTGTCGACATATACTTAGTTTCCGACAACAGTACGGTACATTTGAATTTCAAGATCTAAATTTATTTTTCTTTAAAAAAAAAAAAAACACTCCCCACTTTTTTCTCATTCACACTCACACTCACATTCGCACATTCTTTTCGGAAGCTCAGGCCATATAAGACTTTTGACGATAACCATTATTTGAATATAAATGTATTTGAGGTCCAGCCATTCTTATTTAAGCCATTTGGTATCCAAATGGCTTAAATAAAATCATCGGACTCCCTGGAATCCGATCCCGCGACCCTTGGAATAGAAGGCCAACACGATAACCCTTACACTAAGCCCCAGAGCGATGTAAAATTTATAAAGAAGAGAAAATCTAAAAAAAATTGAAAAATTACATCAGTAAAGTACTAGTACTCTTTGGCCGATTTTGTTCAAAAGCTTCGTGTCACGTGCTAGGGGTGGGAAAGTGTCTCGGATAGACACACGGACATTAGTGAATTATTTTGTAAACCAGTTACCCGATTTTGAATTTCTTACAACTTTTTTTTCTTTTCTAGATAAATTGAAATTGATGTTTTTGATTAACATCTCTGGAGGTTCATTTTATTTTAATTCAGATAGGAAAGACATTCTTGCTATTTGAAAAATGAAAACATAAATCTCAAGAGCTCACCTTATTATTAATTAGAAACTCGATAAAGTTGATCTCAGTTTTCTTAAACCTCTTCTTCAATTCTTACGCATTTCTATCACATTTATTTCTTAACATCTTAGCTTTACAAATAATAAACAATTATCAAAATTCTCTTTTTGCGGCAACTGAGAGAGAGAGAGCGAGAGCGGAATCTGAGAAGTTTTTTGTTCGCAAAATAGGCTTAAAAGCTTTTCAAGTGAGTTGGTTCTCTCTTTTCCAAATTCCTCGTCTTATTTATCATTCAAAATATCATCCAAGGGAAAGTGTCTCTCATGTCAGAGGTTGCCAAGAAAATATTATATCTCTCTTCCGTTCCTTTGCTTCTAAAATGTTATTTTATATATTTATATTATAAAACGTATATCTTTCTAACTTTAACGCATTTGGATTAATTATTTTTATTTATTTAACTATTAAATAGACTGAATGGAAAACTTTTCTAGTTTAAAAATAATAACGATGTTAATATTGATAAACTATAAAGCCAAGGGAGGATGGATTAAAATCGCAGGCAGTCCGATAATTCAGACTCTAGGCGGACAGAGGCGGGATTGAAAATTGAAAAAAAAAAAAAATCTGGTGTGACTGGCGCACAGCTTTTAACTTTCTCTTACCTTCGGTAATCGAAAGTTGTGAACTGTGCTTGTCACACCAGATTTTTTGTGTCGACATGTATTTAGTTCCCGGCAGTAGGGAATATTTGAATTCAGATGTAAAATTTATAAGTATGGGGAAAATATTTATATTTTGTTACCATGGCAACCATTTCTCCTATCTTCTCTATGAAGCACAAGAGTAAAGTGTGCTTCAAACAATTTTGAGGGCAAAACGAGAATATACATTTGAAAGAGCATCTAAAAAAATAATTGATTTTTGAATTTTAATCAAAATCGTTAGAGCGAATTTTGAGAAAATCGAAAAAAACTGAAAAAGTACATCAGTAAAGTACTAGTACTCTTTGGCCGATTTTGATTAAAAGCTATTTTTCCGGTCCCGGGGGGTGTTTAACTTAAATATAAAATTTCCAACCTCGTAGCTCAATTCCTTCATGCTTAAAATTGAACACACACACACACACACAGACACACACACACACAGACACACACACAGACAGACCATGTCGCGAAAACCACTTTTTTGGATTCAGGGGACCTCAAAACGTGTATATCCATCAAAATCTCGACATCGAATTTTTGACATGACTCCAATACTTTCTCTCTATATATATATTACATATATACATAGGTAAGAGAAAGTAAAAGAATAAAAATTAATGCGAAGAGTGAATTGTAGAGAGGGAAAGAAAAATTGTTAGAGAATCTCTCAATTTCCCTCTCTCCTCTTCTCTTCCTTTCAGTGAAAAGATAACGAATGAACGAAAAGAACTTGCTTCTCTCCTTCCCTCTCTTGAAAACAATACGAATTAACGAGTTTTCTAAGCTGCAAAATACGAATTAGAAGACGTTTTAAGCGACTCGAGCATAATAATAATACGAATTACCGAGGGGACTGAAATGCATTGTTTTTCAACGTTATCGGGGTTTTCTCTGGGGACCTCTAGCAATTTGTACGAATTAGCGAGAAATACGAGCTACGATTTCACTGTAGGGTCATTCCACGTCAGTTCAACCAGGCCATTTCACCCATAATCTCAGATTTTTATGAAACTTGGTATGTTTGTTCTATATATAGAGATAAGTAACAGCACCAAATTTCAATTTTTTATCTCACTTAGTTTTCGAGTTATGGCTCTTTAAAGTTTTGATTTTTTCACCTTGCGCGGCTTGGCTAATGCCAAACAAAATGTGACATGGAAGAGAAAATAATTTCTCATTTGCTTATTTGACACCCAATCTTGATGAAATTTTTTTGGTAGGTTCTTTAAACAATAAGGAATTAGAAAAAAATATATCACGAATCTAAGTTAATCCTAAAATATAAAAAAAAATTCATATTGTTGATTTTTTTTAGTTTTGAAAACGCAAACATGGTTTAGCGCTAAAGCCAATATCTCCAAAAGGGAATGAGATATTCAAGAAATTTTTTTTTTCTAAATAATCTACATGAAATGGGCTTTAATTTAGTAAAATAAAAATTTTGTGTATTTTGTTCCCTCTATTTCTAAAGTCCATTGCAAGTTTCAATATATAGTTTTACATGTTAAAAAGATTTCAAGGGCAAAATGAAAATATACATTTTAAAGAGCATCTAAACAATAATTGATTTATGAATTTTAATAAAAATCGTTGCAGGAAATTTTGAGAAAATTGGAAAAAACTGAAAAAGTACATCAGTAAAGTACTAGTACTTTTTGGCCGATTTTGTTCAAAAGCTTATTTTGAGTGTCCGGGAGGGTGCCTAACTTAAATATAAAATTTCAACCTCCTAGCTCAATTCTTTCATGATTTCAAATGGACACTGTGTGTGTCTGCTTAAAACTGAACACAGATGAAAATTCAATCAATTCAATTGAAAGTATGAAAGAATTGAGCTAGGAGGTTGAAATTTTATATTTAAGTTAGGTACCCTCCGGGACACTCAAAATAAGCTTTTGAACAAAATCGGCCAAAAAGTACTAGTACTTTACTGATGTACTTTTTTCAGTTTTTTCCAATTTTCTCAAAATTTCCTGCAACGATTTTTATTAAAATTCATAAATCAATTATTGTTTAGATGCTCTTTAAAATGTATATTTTCATTTTGCCCTTGAAATCTTTTTTAACATGTAAAACTATATATTGAAACTTGCAATGGATTTTAGAAATAGAGGAACAAAATACACAAAATTTTTATTTTACTAAATTAAAGCCCATTTCATGCAGATTATTTAGAAAAAAAAATTTCTTGAATATCTCATTCCCTTTGGAGATATTGGCTTTAGCGCTAACGCATGTTTGCGTTTTCAAAACTAAAAAAAAATCAACAATATGAATTTTTTTTATATTTTAGGATTAACTTAGATTCGTGATATATTTTTTTCTAATTCCTTATTGTTTAAAGAACCTACCAAAAAAATTTCATCAAGATTGGGTGTCAAATAAGCAAATGAGAAATTATTTTCTCTTCCATGTCACATTTTGTTTGGCATTAGCCAAGCCGCGCAAGGTGAAAAAATCAAAACTTTAAAGAGCCATAACTCGAAAACTAAGTGAGATAAAAAATTGAAATTTGGTGCTGTTACTTATCTCTATATATAGAGCAAACATACCAAGTTTCATAAAAAACTGAGATTATGGGTGAAAATTTTTTATTTTTTTGGTTGATTTGACGTGGAATGACCCTGTAGCGAGACCATCTTGATAACTACTGTTGTGGGTTGGTGTTGATGCATTGTAAAGGGTTTTTATTTAGATGCTGTCACCAGAGAATTTATACTTTCCTCAAAGTATAAGAACACGATGATAATTTATAATGATGTTTATTTAAAGTCAATTACCGTATATTATACAATGAAAGTTTAATCGAGTATGGAGCAAACTGAAGTTATATAATCCTTTATTTTAACAAGAAAGACAAAAAAATTCACAAACATGTCAGTCGGTCATACTTAAAAATAAATAAGTCACGTGACTCAGAGCCAGGGCGCAAACGTCGCATAAAATAAATCGCGTTTCACACTTTCACTTTTTTTTTTTTTTAATTGACGATATTTTTTCTCGCAAATCGCTCATTGTGTCAAAACTAATTTTCATTACTGATTGTAATATTATAAATAAAATTCAACTGAACACTATACAGCAAGATCAACATAAACAGCTGTTAAATGCAAATGTTGCCAGATCTATATTACGTGAAAAACTGCTCAAGTCAAAAGTCACTCATTTATTATTTTTGGTAATTAAATTATTAACTTAATCCAATTATAAACTATGATAGGTCACGACTAAATTATAATAAGGAATTTATGCATTTAAATCTTTAATTTAATTAAAAAACAAAAAAAATAGATACTCTTATTTAGACTTACGGGGTACTGTGCGAACAACCATAAATGTAAACAATAACTCTAAAAGTAATATGAATTAAGGAATTAAAATAATTTTCCTCTAATCTTTAGAAGATTCTCTTTGAACTTAAAAAATTTCGTTTAAAAATTCGTGAAGTTACTTAGTTATGAAGGAATAGAAATAGATACAGCGGGGTATAATACTTGGAGTTAAGAAGTTAATTTCCAAGAAATTGTGACGCTTTTGATAAGGGCAGTAATAGATTATAATCGAATAGAAGAGGTAGAGAGCCCTTTTGAACATCCCCTTCTCTCTATTATTGTATAATTTCTAGACGAATGGACACTTGAACTATTATTAATTAATATGTTTAGTTATTTGTTACTCAAACTTCTAATACTGGTACATAGATATATTTAGTTAGTGCACCGATAGTTAATAATGCCCACATTTTGTAATCAAGTTCAAAGAGATTAATTAACTATAGTTTGAAAGAATTTTATTTTCCTTAGCACTGCACTTGTTATTTATGGATACTGTATAATTATCTTATATAGTAGGGGTAAAGTGGCCTACAATAGTATAAATATAAGCAAATTCCCTCTATTTTTTAATCTTTATTCATATAAATGGCAAAGTTGAAATTTAATATATATGAGGAATTATAAAATAATAATTGTGATACTTAAATATTCAATTTTTTTTAAGTACCTATATCTATATTTTATTTTAATACTTTTGTAAAAATGCGATTTTGCCCACGGGGCTTGGAGTAGTCGGTAGCGTGCCTACCTTCTATACCGAACGTCGCGGGTTCGGACCCCAGGTAGTCCGATAATTTTATTTAAGGCATTTGGATACCAAATGGCTTAAATAAGAATGCCTGGACCCCAAATAATAATATATATTCATAACGGTTATCGTAAAAAAGTCTTAAATGGCCTAAGTTGCCGAAAAGACTGCGTGAATGTGTGTGTGAGTGTGAGTGTGAATGAGAAAAAAGTGTGAATGTTTTTTTATTTAAAAAAAAAAAAAAAAAACGCGATTTTAATACCCTTAATTGAATAATTTTCTGAAAATTTTCAATTAAACGTCTACATTCGAAAAAAAAGTTTCACTTGCATCGTGGTTTCATAAAACCACACAATGATTTTATTATTTTTTTTATATTATTTTTTTTTTTGTCATATATATACCTGGTATATATGGTCGATGTTATGCATAAAGGGACCAAGCGCCTTTAATCTAAATCTAAGATTCATTGCACAATTGTCAACAAACCCAATGGCAATGCATTTTTTTCTTGTTTGATACAAAATAAAGAGTCGGACTAACCCGAGCGCACAACTTTGCCCACCCATAATTCAAAGAAACAACGCAATGCGTTTGTTTATTTGTTTTGATTTTGCTCTGTTGCTATGCACAATTTTCGAATTTAAATGATTTTTTAACAAATTTATGACAAATTAGGATACAAATATATCATTTCACTCGGGAGAAAGTCTAGTTTCTGAATATATTAATATAAAAAAATTATAGATTAAATAAATTAGAATAATAATATATAATGAGTAGCGAAACAGTGCTGCCATCTGCGGCGATCTTAAATTAAATTGTTAATAATGTAATAGTTAGTTTTTGCCGTAGCTCTATGATGGTGATGTGTTAAGGTCAAAATGCTAAAAATAAAAATCTTTTGAAACTTAACCTAGGATTATTTATTTATCTAGTCTTAAATAACATATTTTTTATGGTATGCATGCCCCGGAATCCGCTTTTGAGTGCACTACCCTTTGTGCAAAAATATTGAATTTTTTATCCCCTAATGAACCATCATTTAATGGAACAAAAAACCCGAGATTCTCTTTTCCTTTCGAGCCCTTGAGGGGATAAACTCAGAGTGGCATTCTCGTCGATATCACACCTCTGATTACAACTTTAAAGTAAGATAGCTGAAAAAGCAGCCACCCACTAAAGGGGATCCTTTGTCCTTGTCCCGACCGCAAATTGTCCCGGTTGTATAATAAATACCAACAGTCCTTTTTGCGTGTAACTCATTCGGTTCGTTGCTTGTTTGTTTGTTTGAACATTCCGCTTTAAACGAGTTTATCAATACATTGGTCCTTAATAGAAGAATTAAACAGTGGAAATACTGTAAAATCCAAGTCTCTCTTTCTCTCTATTGGCCATGAAAACAAATAGGATTAAAGAACGAATTAAAATTTCCACAATGGAATTATTATTATTTTTTTTTTTTCAATAATAAACCTAGGAATAAGGCATGATGGAATAAGGCACTTTTCCCCCCCCCCCCCTTCTATTATTACTGAAAAGCGACGTTTTTTTATAACTTTTTTGCCCGTTTAGAAGTAAATGGATATAATTTCAATAAATTTTAGCCGTCTCATCAGTCTATAATTTTTCTTTTTTTTTTTTTTTAACACTCAACACTTTTTTCTCATTCACACTCACATTCACGCACACATTCACACAGTCTTTTCGGCAACTGAGGCCATTTAAGACTTCTAACGATACTCAGTATGTTTAATTTATCAATTGGGGTTCCAGGCATTTTTATTTAAGTCATTTGGTATCCAAATGCCTTAAATAAAATCATCGGACTGCCTGGGGTCCGCGACGTTCGGTATAGAAGACGGTAGGCACGCTACCAACTACTCCAAGCCCCGTGGGACATCAGTCTATATAATAGTCTCATCACTCGTGACCCCCGAAAATGTGCCATTGTTCCCGAAGTAGGGGACTCTGATCAAACCATATGTTTTGTAGGACAAATATTTTTTTCAATAATCAAGTTAATAATTTTCTTAGATTTAATGAAAAAAAAAACATATATGGACCCTGTTAAGTGCAATAATAAGTGTCAAGCGCCAAAAAAAATTCAAAATTGAGTTAAGCACGGAATATCGTTTTTTTCAAATGCTATAAATTAATAGTATTTTTTATGAAATATGTCCTAAAAAAATTTATATTTAATGTTACTTGCACAAATGACAAAAAAAATCCTTATAAGGCCTACAATCAATCAAAACAAAAAACTTTAATGTTAATTTTCTCAAATCCTCTGGTAGCTGGAGCTTGACACACTAATTAATGCGTAACAGGGGTCCACATAATAATTTTTGAGAATCAAGTCAAATGTGGAAATATTATATCTCTGCTACTCCTGTTAGCTACCACAATCAAGAATTGTTGTAAGAG
>JAKCPI010018987.1:0-13783 GCA_023213315.1 Euborellia annulipes | reverse complement strand
CTTGCCGCACAGGGTTATCGAATAAAAAAAAATGTTAAAGATGTTTTTGGCTCCTGTTATGTATTGAGTCTCTATTTAAAAATAATAATAAACACTCTAGGAGTTTTGTTGACACACTTCCGCCCTGAAGAGGGCCGTAAATCTGAGCGAAACGTCGGCTGGAAGTGCCTAATAAACGAAATAATCTAGCTGCAATATTCCTTACTACAAGATCTACTCAGCTATCCACCACACTCTAACACTCTTTATTTGGGACGTTTCGCTACACTGCTCTCTTCAGGGACTTTATAAGAAAATCCTGGTTTGGTTATTAATTATTTTAAATACATTCCGGGACTAAATATTGAAGCTGTTCGAATAGACATTCTCGTTGAAATAAAATTCAAAAAACAATTACAAATCAAATAAAAATTTAATATTTTAATAGAATAATTGTTCTAAAAACAAAACAAGCCCACTTGAAAAGCTCTTGAATAATGCAATTTATGTTTCCAAGTGACATGCTCATTCATTCATTAACAAGTGGCTAATTATCTAAGTGCGAAGGAGCCTCTTCGCCGACGCCCACCCACGCCAATTCATTCCTATTCGCTACACTTATTATCGTTAGAGAAACACCTACAAGGGGATTTTAAAGGATCACAAATGATTAATACAATCATTCCCTTTCCCTTGAAAGTTTTTATGACTCCATTTCCTCTGTTTCGGGCAAAAAGTTTCGCTTCCCGTTGGCTACCCCCTAAATTTGATGAGCTTGCAAAAAATGTTGAATTGTTACACAAGTGTTTCTAGTGAAAGCGGTACTTTAAAAAAATGATAGTAAAATTGTACTAGAGGTGATATTTGCCTCTAAATTTGATAAAAAAATGTTCCAAATTCTAGAAAATAATAAAAAACTCCAATGAGATCAGTGGCTGTTTGCTTAAGCAACAGGAAAAGGGGCAGGGGCAGCCATAAATAGAGCCCCTAGGGGCTCAATATATGACACCGTAGATCATTATGGATGTTTTGTGGAAAAATTAATTTCTATTAACGTCTCAATAATTTGTTAAAAATCAGCGATTTTTATTTTTGGCTCTTATCAATATTTTCAAGCCCTCGTGCCTTGGTTTTGGGGTTAGCCTGCTGGCCTTCTGTGTACCAAGGGTCGCTAGTTCGTCGCTAGTTCGCATCCCGTCTCATGCGACAATTTATTTCTATTTAATTGGCTACCAATGAATTGAAATAAATAATGACGGGATCTAAATGGCCTCCGTTGCCGAAAAAGACCTCAAATAAATTTAAAAAAAAATTTCAAAAATTATTTTCAACAGAAAATATTTTATAAAGAGTACCGGTAGTACTTTTGTTATTTATACGTTATTTTAAGAAATGTTCTTTTATATGGATTTTATATTCTCATGTGTCAAAGGATTATTCTATGCTTGTCACACCAGATTTTTTGAGTCGATAGATATTTAATTTCCGCCGATATATTTAGATACTTAGGGCTTATAGCTGGTAGTTCAATCAGCTAGTTGTAATTAATAATTTTATTCCCACCACGTTGACGTTTCGGTCCCGGTTGAAATCATCCTCACCTGTTCTGAGGATGATCTCAAATGAAATTTCCTATAATTACTTTCTCTTACCTATGTATATATGTAATATATATATAGAGAGAAAGTATTGGATTCGTGACAAAAAATTCGATGTCGAGATTTTGATGGATCTTCACGTTTTGAGGTCCCCTGAATCCAAAAAAGCGGTTTTCGCGACATGGTCTGTGCGTGTGTGTCAATTTTAAGCATGAAGGAATTGAAATTTTATATTTAAGTTAGACACCTCCCCGGAGCGTGAAAATAAGCTTTTAATCAAAATCGGCCAAAGAGTACTAATACTTTACTGATGTAGTTTTTCAGTTTTTTTCCATTTTCTCAAAATTCGCTGCAACGATTTTGATTAAAATTCATAAATCAATTATTTTTTAGATGCTCTTTAAAATGTATATTCTCATTTTGTCATTGAAATCTTCTGAAGACACTTTACTCTTGTACTCCATATGAAGGATATGAGAAATGGTTGCCATGGTAACAAAATATAAATATTTTCCCATACTCATAAATTTTATATTTGAATTCAAATGTTCCGTACTGCCAGGAACTAAATATATGTCGACACAAAAAATCTCTTGCCAAAGGTAAGAGAAAGTTATGTGCTGTGCGACCAGTAACACCAGATTTTTATTATTCCTATCGTTTTGTCAGGATTAATTATTATTTTCATGGGGAATCGGAATACCCCCTGGGAGTCTTTCTTTCTTATCTCGTTATCCCCGAGTGGGCAAATAGGTAGAGACGTTGCTATTGTCTTGGGGTCGCCTCGCACTCACCGTGTGTGTGTGTGTGTTTCGCCAGGTTCCCGTGGGTGAGATCTGCTTGCTCTCTTCTCTCTTCTCTCCCTCAGGGTTTGATTGGCCAGACGGAACGAGCCCTGAGCTTTTGATCAGCATCACGGAAGAACGCTTCGGGAATTAGAGCAGACATCGTCAGTTGAATTGAGGAAGGCGGATGGCCACAAAACACCGGGTCAGGGCCTGATGACAAACAAAACAATCCCAATATTTATATTAAATGAAATATTCAATGATTTTTTTTATTATATTTTTTTTTATTAATAACCCTATTGTGCTTTCAACAAATGAAAAAAATATGTCAAACATATCGCGGTATTTCTGTCAGAAGGATCTTTGTAAATCCATATACAAATGATTAATGGAGGAGTGGCGAAAGGTGGGGGGGGGGGGGGTGTTATAAAATGGAATGAAATAGTGGTGGTGATTTTTATTTTAATAATAAATGATAAAAAGAGAAAAAAATTAAAGAAAAATCTGGTGTGACTGGCGCACAGCACACAACTTGCGATTACCGAGAGTTCTGTGCTTGTCACACCAGATTTTTCGTGTCGACATATATTAATATTTAGTTTCCGTTGATATATTAGAATTCAAGATGTAAAATTATAAGTATGGGAAAATAATTATATTTTGTTCTCCTATCTTTTCTATGAAGTACAAGAGTAAAGTGGTCTTCAGAAGATTTCAATGACAAAATGAGAATATACATTTTAAATAGAACCTAAAAAATAATTGATTTTTGAATTTTTTAAAAATCGTTTGAGCGAATTTCCGGAAAATCGAAAAAAAAACTGAAAAAGTGCATCAGTAAAGTACTAGTATTCTTTGGTCGATTTTTTCAAAAGCTTCGTGTCACGTCCCAAGGGGGTGCCTAACTTAAATATAAAATTTCAACATCTTAGTTCTTTTCGTTCTTGATATATATTTTGTTCACAGACAGACCATGTCGCCAAAATCACTTTTTTGGATTCAGGGGACCTCAAAACGTGTATATCCATCAAAATCTCGACATCGAATTTTTTACATGAATTCAATACTTGCTCTCTCTATATATTAACATATATATAGACCTGCAAATGGTAGCACCCCGATGCCTCGGCTAGGCTTTAGATCCCGGGTTCGAATCCCGGAGGCCATGGAACTTTTGACCCACCAATATATAAACATATTCGCAAAAATTATTTAATGTTTTATTTAAAATCTATGTTATAGAACGAGTGTTGCGATTTTTATCTGCAAGCGTATTTTTTTGAACAACAGGTGAATATATTTAGGCGCTATTCCCGTCGCAATAAATGCCCGTTTGAACAGCTACATCCAATAACAATATTTTATAATAATAAAAATTTTTCCAAATAGAGACCTAACAAAAACAGATTATTTTATACTTATAGCCAGCCAGCCAGAGTAATATTTTGTTTCAATTTCCATTTTCGCTCTTAATTAACAAAAATTCCTTATAAAAGATAATATTTATTTTACGATTTTATTTTCACAGCATCTGGCATAGATAAAAAAAAAAAAAAAATGCTCACAGGTAGAATTTAATTTAATCTGACGTTTTGATTAAACTTTTTTTTTCCATCTTTCGAGAATAAATAAGAGGTGGGATATTGCAATTGCGAGATTGTTTTCTCTGCTCACTCCCACCTCTCTCGCTTTTCTCAGAGAGAGATGATTTTAATTAACAATTTAAAACTCATTCGATGATGATTTCCATTCGCAATCAGGGCTAATTAATTAACTCTTTTCTATTTACTTAAATGACGTCTTCCTGTTAATTCTATAATCTTTATTACTGTGAAATTTGATGTGCCAGCTGCCTTAAGGCGGCTACACACGTAACTGCACATGTAATCTTTTTGTACAAGCAAATTGTAGCGTCTGTGGGAGAATTTTGCGCAAGCATTTTATGCCCAATTGCACCGCCCAATTTAAGTATGACTTAAAAATAAGTATCAACCACATGGCAACGTTGTAAATTTTAGTAATATTCTGCTGATTTATTTTTTATTTATTAATATAACTTAAATGGTACTGTTATTTATTAATAGATATATATTGGGGGTCCTGGCATCTTAATTCTCGCCATTTGGGTCTTGAAACATTATTTTATTTTCAATCAGAGAACGTGTTATCTTAGCAACAAGCGTGGTTAGCAACGGATGACAATGAAAGCGTGTTAAATTTTATACTTAACCCCCAAATATTTAAGCCCTCGATTTCGGGGGCTTAGCAATGACTTAAGCTAAAAAACAATATTGATAATGTAATATTAATTAACTAATAATAATACATTTTTTGGATTAGATTTAGATTTTTCTTATAAAAAACATGAACAATATGAACTATATTTTCGAGGATGATCTATATTACATATGAGTATATTAGCTGTGAGTCTGTCCGCCCATCCGTCCGTCTGACCAACTTCCCGTTGGAATTTTGGAACGAAATTTTGCAGTCTTATAGAGCAGTGTTTTTCAAACTTTTTAAATTTACAAGTTGAAAAATTCTAGCGTCTCCTTGGTCCATAGACAGACAAAAAGTTTGTAAATCGCAAATCTTAATCAAAAGACTATGTAAATTATATGATTTTCTCTATTTTGGCACCTATTTTCCTTCTCTCTGAAAGTGTGTTTTTATTGTAGTGTAGAACTTTGCCTTTTTCCTTTTGCCTCCTACCCCCCAAATGAAGCTTCGCCACCTCCCTAGGCGGCGCGACCCACAGATTGAAAAACACTGTTATAGAGTGGCAGCTCGTTATTAATATTTATATATAGTATATATATTGTTTGTGTCTTTACTCTTCCTGTGTTAGTATTTTGCTTATACAGAGCGCGATACTCCATGTCATCGTATTATATTTACTTAGGGTATAGGCTATAGGCCCTACGTTTTTCAAACAAAAAAAAAAAAATATATAAAATTGTTATTAATTAATAAAAAATCATGAAAATTAATATTTTGTTTCGCATTTTCTCATTTTCTGAAATTAATATTTATAAACAATATGCATTTAATTTAGTTTATGATTATTATAAAGAAAAAATTATTAAATTAAAAATAAATCACCAGAATATCACTAAAATTTACAACGTTGCCAGGTTGTTGATACTTATTTTTAAGTCATACTTAAATTGGGCGGTGCAATTGGGCATTAATTGTGCAAGCCGCTTGATGCTCGATTGAATTTTAATCATGCACATCAAGCATATTTGCTAAATCAAAACTCTCCGCCATTTTATAGACTTCTTGAAATTTGATATTTATTTAATATATATTAATTCATTTAATATTTCAATTTAAATATTAATATTTATTGTGTCTCTGTTTAAAGCAAGTGAGGATTTCTTGTTATCTTCGAATAAATAACCTTCTGAGTTTGACATTTTCAGGTTAATTTTCGGAACAAGCTATTTCTTTGCCGTGTGATGTCGAAGGGATTTTTTGCAAGCTGGTACAAAAATACTACACATATATGATTGTCAAGTTTGCAGTTGCGTGCAGTGGGATATTTCTACAGTGCGCTCTAAGAACAGCTAGCTAGTGCTTACAGAGTACACTATGAACAACATTTATTTGAGTAAATTTAACCACTATAAACAGATCTATAAAATAAAATATTAAAATGGAGAATTCTCTTTACCGATTGAAGTGAAGCCGAGAGAATTATGGACCGAAACTCCTCAACTACGCTGATTTTCGGCAAGGGTGTTGTGGCACACCCTTGCCGAAAAATCAGCGTAGTTGAGGAGTTTCGGTCCAATTCTTCATAAGATTAATAAGCGATCGGCTGTTAGACTAGCTTGCCATCTTTTGCAAGAGTGCTGAACTATTTGACACATAATTTTTAAATATATCTACCAATCTTATTTTAAAATTTTCTTAATTAATATATGATTAATAATAAGAATAAATTAAAAAAATTTAAAGATTATTGAGACAGATTGTTTTTTGTATTTGCTTAATAACAAAAAAAATTAATTTCCTTAATTTTTTAATAAGTCTTTAAAAAAAATTATAGCTCGATGTCCCAATAATCCCTTATGAATATAATTAATTAAAAAAAAAAACGCATTGAAAAATTCCTTATAATAGTCTAGTTTTTTTTTTAAAGTACAATACAAACGTTTAGACGCCTCTCCTACACCCCCATAAGGCTTCAGGCTTCCTTTATTTGCTTCTCCCGTACTTGCTCTTTTTCAACTTACGAGTATAATAATAATGCCATCCAGAAACACTACTCAGGATTTTTCTCTCTTTTATAGAAAACATGTGAATCGGGAATCGATCTAAAAAATCATAGAAATTTTTCTAAAATTCGAGACAGGGCGTAGTTTTCTCCCTCTCTTAAATGATTGATCTGAATTCAGTATTAAAGAGATCGACTGCTGGAGTTTTATCAAAAGGATATGCGAACACCTCTACTAAACTGAAATGAATTTTTTTCTCTAGGAAAATATTAATATCTTATAATATATAAAAGATAATCTTGAGTTAAAAGGAAAGGAAGTGTAAAATGATCAAAGGAAAAATATATATATTTTTTTTTTTTCAAATTTCATCGTTTGAGTCAATCAGACTCGTCGTCGTTGTCAAAGTGATAACGAGAAATTTATATGTAAATAAATCCACAAACGATCGGTGATACAAAATTCATGGAATTATTAATATTATCGCTATTTGGAGATTAATAGTCTTGTGTGGTATGGAAATTTTTCTAATAAACCATAACATTATACTATTATTTTCATGCTTCATAAAGGTGCCTAACTTAAATATAAAATTTCAACCTCCTAGCTCAATTCTTTTATGCTTTAAATTAAACACGCACAGGCAGACCATGTCGAGAAAAACACTTTTTTGGATTCAGGGATTTTTACTTTCTCTTACCTATATGTAGGCTATATGTTAATATACATATATAGAAAGAGAAAGTATTGGATTAATGTCGAAAATTCAGGGGTCGAGATTTTAATGGATATTCACGTTTTGAGGTCCCCTGAATTAAAAAAAAAATGGTTTTCGCAACATGGTCTGTCTGTGTGTGTGCTGGGTTCAATTTAAAGCATGAAGAAGTTGAGCTATGAGGTTGAATTTTTATATTTAAGTTAGACACCCACCTGAGGCGTGAAAATAACCTTTTAATCAAAATCGGCCAAAGAGTACTAGTACTTTACTGATGCACTTTTCTCAGTTTTTTTCGATTTTCTTAAAATTCGCCCCAACGATTTTGATTAAAATTCATAAATTAATTATTTTTTAGATACTCTTAAAAATATATATTCTCAATTTGCCATTGAAATTTTCTGAAGACCACTTTACTCTTGTATTTCACATGAAAGATTGGAGAAATGGTTGCCATGATAACAGAATATAATTTTTTACTTTCTCTTACCTATGTATATATGTAATATATATATAGAGAGAAAGTATTGGTTTCATGTCAAAAATTCGATGTCGAGATTTTGATGGATATATACGTTTTGAGGTCCCCTGAATCCAAAAAAGTGGTTTTCGCGACATGGTCTGTCTGTGTGTGTGTGTGTGTGTGTGTGTGTGGGTGGGTGTGTGTGTGTGTGTGTGTGTGTGTGTTCAATTTTAAGCATGAAGGAATTGAGCTAGGAGGTTGAAATGTTATATTTAAGTTAAACACCCCCGGGACCGGAAAATAAGCTTTTAATCAAAAATCGGCCAAAAAGTACTAGTACTTTACTGATGTACTTTTTCAGTTTTTTTCGATTTTCTCAAAATTCGCTCTAACGATTTTGATTAAAATTCAAAAATCAATTATTTTTTAGATGCTCTTTCAAATGTATATTCTCGTTTTGCCCTCAAAATTGTTTGAAGCACACTTTACTCTTGTGATTCATAGGAAAGATAGGAGAAATGGTTGTCATGGTAACAAAATATAAATATTTCCCATACTTATAAATGTAACATCTGAATTCAAATATTCCCTACTGCCGGGAACTAAAGACATGTCGACACAAAAAATCTGGTGTGACAAGCACAGTACACAACTTTCGATTACCGAAGGTAAGAGAAAGTTGTGTGCTGTGCGCCAGTCACACCAGATTTTTTTTTTTTTTCAACATTCACACTTTTTTCTCATTCACACTCCACATTCACACAGTCTTTTCGGCAACTTAGGCCATATAAGACTTTGACGATAACCGTTATTTATGAATTTTTCTATATTAGGGTCCAGGCATTCTTATTTAAGCCATTTGGATACCAAATGGCTTAAATAAAATCATCGAACTACCTGGGGTCGGAACCCAGGATGTTTGGTATACGAGGTTAGCACGCTAACCTCTACGCCAAGCCCCGAGGGCAACAGAATATAAATATTTTCTCAGGGATATAAATTTTACATCTTGAATTCTAATATATCGGAGAAAACTAAAGAATATAAAAACTAAAGAATGTAGACACAAAAAATCTGGTGTGACAAACACAGAACACAACTTGTTTGTAAATGGCCGTAAGGATGATCAATTTAATTAGAAGGACCGTCGGCCATAAAATAAATTATTTTGCGTATTCTCCGTTTATTTGTAAATCCGTATTTCCACCCCAGTGATATGGCATTGCATTCATGGAATGCTCCGCCATATTGTCATATTGGTCGGGAGAAAGTAACGATTTGCAAAACATCTGTTGATTGTACTGAAGATATCACTGGAATCGAAATATTTACAAATAAACGGATAATACGGAAAATTTATTTTTTGGCCAACAGTCCTTATAATTAAACAGAACAAAACTTTCGATTACCGAAGGTAAGAGAGTTGTCGGCTGTGCAACCAGTCACACCAGATTTTTCTATTATTAATATTAATCAAAGCACTTAGCACCTAATACAATAGCAAATAAAAAAAAGAAAAACATTCCGATAAAATATTGAGATAATTTCAATCTTTATATTAAATGAAACCAGAGAAAACTTTTTCCCTTGATAAAGTAAGCAAATATCACTATCACGTGACTTGATTATCAATTAGTGACTTGGGAATGCCCCCCCCCCTCAGCAAATGTACTTTTATTATTATTAGAGCAACACAAAGAAGGTTCGTTTCATCTCGCTCTCTTCTATTTGCTCTTTGAGTTTATTTATTTATTCCTCCTTTAATGGAATGATGTTCTCCAATTTATTTCAGATCTTTTGAAATGCTATCAAAAAAATTAGTAATGATTTTTTTTTTTTTTTTTTTTTTTTGAATAAATGTAACGAACGAATGGGAAGATAAATATTTATTCTATCTAAATAATTTAAAGGCAACTTTTATTAACATAGAAATCCAGGTCTATATAAATACTAAAATAATTTTGTCTTTATTAAAAATAGAGTGTGTATTTCAATTATTTTTTTTTTCTTTCTCTTACCTATGTATATATGTAATATATATATAGAGAGAAAGTATTGGATTCATGTCAAAAATTCGATGTCGAGATTTTGATGGATCTTCACGTTTTGAGGTCCCCTGAATCCAAAAAAGTGGTTTTCGCGACATGGTCTGTCTGTGGGTGTGTGGGTGTGTGTGTGTGTGGGTGGGGTGTGTGTGTGTGTGGGTGGGTGTGGGTGTGTGTGTGTGTTCAATTTTAAGCATGAAGGAATTGAGCTATGAGGTTGATATTGGTATATTTAAGTTAACCACCCTTGGGACCGGAAAAATAAGCTTTTAATCAAAATCGGCCAAAGATTACTAGTACTTTACTGATGTACTTTTCAGTTTTTTTCGATTTTCTCAAAATTTGCTCCAACGATTTTTTTTTAAATTCAAAAATCAATTATTTTTTAGATTCTCTTTAAAATGTATATTCTCATTTTGTGATTGAAATCTTCTGAAGACCACTTTACTCTTGTATTTCATAGGGAAGATATGAGAAATGGTTGCCATGGTAACAAAATATAAATATTTTCCCATACTTATAAATTTTACATCTGAATTCAAATGTTCCGTACTGTCGGGAAGTAAATATATGTCGACACAAAAAATCTGGTGTGACAAGCACAGAACACAACTTTCGATTACCGAAGGTAAGAGAAAGTTGTGTGCTGTACGCCAGTCACACCAGATTTTCAAGCTAGGATCATTCCATGCCAAATCATGCCATGTATCCCACCATCTTAGATTTGGTTGAAATTTTTATTTGTTGCTTTTTCCTTAGTAAGAATCCAAAATTTTATTGGCTAACATTCTAATACTTTTTTGAGAAAAAAAAGTTGGAAAATTAAATGTAGGTACAGTGGAGCGCCACAATTAAGTCCCCACCTGATGACTTTAGCCTTAAGTATATGGTATAGATTATGGTAAATGGTAAAATAATTTTAAATTTTAATTGCCGAAAAGACTGTGTGAATGTATGCGTGAGTGTGAATGAGAAAAAAGTGTGTTTTTTATAAAAACAAGAAGGCTAAAGCAATCAAGTGGGCACTTAATTGTGGCGCTCACTGTACATTATCAAAAAAAGTGCTTGGGGGGAGAGAGACTCTTCAAAAATGCCGCATGCGATATACGTTAGTTAAAAAACATGGCGGATGTCAATCAAATTTATTAATAAAGACATGGCGCAAGGGAGAAATCCCTTCCCGACCATAAGATATCTCACATGAATGTGAACGCGCCTTAGGTTTTATAGAAACAACAACGACGAAAATTGTAGAACAGAGCTAGTGATTATTTCATTTAATGAAAAAATCAGTCACTTGTTAGTTTTGATGATTCAAAAAAAAAAAAAAAAAAAATAATAATAATCTGCATTGATTTGATGTGGCTAAATATAATTAATAAGAATACTTTTTACTTTCTCTTAGCTATATGTGTATAGTCCTATATATAGAAAGAAAGTAATGGATTCATGTCAAAAATTCGATGTCGAGATTTTGATGGATATACACGAGTCCAAAAAAGTGGTTTTCGTAACATGGTCTGCCCGTCTGTCTGTGAACAAAATATCTCAGGAATTAAAAGAGCTACGAGGTTGAAATTTTAAATTTAAATTAGGCACATCCCTAAGGGGTAATTATAAGCTTTTTATCTAAATCAGCCAAAAAGTACTAGTACTTTACTGATGTATTTTTTCAGTTTTTTTCGATTTTCTTATAAATTTTACATCTTGAAATTCGAATGTATCTTACAGTCGGAAACTAACAGTGGCGTAGCGAGGGGGGTGCAAGGGGGGTCATGATGCCCCGGGCGCTACTCCAAAAGGGCGCCAAATGGTCAAAAAAATTGCTGGATAATTTTTTATTTTTATTAAATGCTTTTATTTAACTTACTCTTTCAAGGTCACCAACTTTATGGCTTTGTTAAGGACACTTCCCGATGAGCTAGAGGTGTGAAATTTGATATTTAAGAGTCATTTTTGATGACGCAAATTGTGAGTTTGGTTTTACCAAAATGGACCAAACTAATGTGGTACTTTATTTGAAACCCTTCGTGAATTAATGTAATTTCAAAAGACTTCCCGATGGGCTAGAGGTGTGAAATGTAATACTTAAGAGTCATTTTTGATGACGCCACTATATGGTGGTTTTGATCAAAATAGACCAAACTAATGTGGTACTTTATTTGAAACCCTTCGCGAATTAATGTAATTTCAAAAGACTTCCCGATGGGCTAGAGGTGTGAAATGTAATACTTAAGAGTCATTTTTGATGACGCCACTATATGGTGGTTTTGATCAAAATAGACCAAACTAATGTGGTACTTTATTTGAAACCCTTCGTGAATTAATGTAATTTCAAAAGACTTCCCGATGGGCTAGAGGTGTGAAATGTAATACTTAAGAGTCATTTTTGATGACGCCACTATATGGTGGTTTTGATCAAAAATAGACCAAACTAATGTGGTACTTTATTTGAAACCCTTCGCGAATTAATGTAATTTCAAAAGACTTCCCGATGGGCTAAAGGTGTGAAATGTAATACTTAAGAGTCATTTTTGATGACGCCATAATATGGTGGTTTTGATCAAAATAGACCAAACTAATGTGGTACTTTATTTGAAACCCTTCGCGAATTAATGTAATTTCAAGACTTCCCGATGGGCTAGAGGTGTGAAATGTAATACTTAAGAGTCATTTTTGATGACGCCATAATATGGTGGTTTTGATCAAAATAGACCAAACTAATGTGGTACTTTATTTGAAACCCTTCGTGAATTAATGTAATTTCAAAAGACTTCCCGATGGGCTAGAGGTGTGAAATGTAATACTTAAGAGTCATTTTTGATGCCGCCACTATATGGTGGTTTTGATCAAAATAGACCAAACTAATGTGGTACTTTATTTGAAACCCTTCGCGAATTAATGTAATTTCAAAAGACTTCCCGATGGGCTAAAGGTGTGAAATGTAATACTTAAGAGTCATTTTTGATGACGCCATAATATGGTGGTTTTGATCAAAATAGACCAAACTAATGTGGTACTTTTATTTGAAACCCTTCGCGAATTAATGTAATTTCAAAAGACTTCCCGATGGGCTAGAGGTGTGAAATGTAATACTTAAGAGTCATTTTTGATGACGCCACTATATGGTGGTTTTGATCAAAATAGACCAAACTAATGTGGTACTTTATTTGAAGCCTCACGCAAATAAGGCCCTATTAACTATAGTTTTGAATTTTGATATTTACGAGTCATTTTTTTATGATAATGAATAATTTTTCAATTGAACCAAATCAAAATAGGCCAAACTAATGTGGTACTTTATCATATTGATGATTTTTGATAAGACTAAAAGACTAAAAAGCTTAAAATAAAAATAAAATAAAAAAAAGATTTTTAAAAAATGCTTTTATTTAAATTGAACTAAAAAGAGAGAAATAAGAAAGAAATAATTTAATTGTTCTTGTTAAAATTTTTTAATATTTATGACTTTAAATAAAAGCGTGGGGCGCGAGCCTCGGAATCACTTCGAAGCGCCCCACGCTTTTATTTTAAGTCAAATATTAAAAAAATTTTAACAAGAACAATTAAATTATTTCTTTCTTATTTCTCTCTTTTTTAGTTCAATTTAAATAAAAGCATTTTTTTAAAAATCTTTTTTTTATTTTATTTTTATAATTGATTTCTAGAAAATATATTTTAAATTTAGTGTAATATAATAATTTTGGATATTTTACATATAATATTATATGATTTTCGAATGTGGGGGGGGAGGGCGCTAAAAAGGTATTGTACCCCGGGCGCGAGTTAACCTCGCTACGCCACTGGAAACTAAATATAGGTTCACTCAAAAAATCTGGTGTGACAAGTACAGAACACCTCCGGTAATCGAAAGTTGTGTGCTGTGAGACAGTCACACCATATATCGGCGGAAAATAAATATAATTATATATGTCGACACAAAAAAATCTGGTGTGACAAGCACAGAACACA